>JAYRBW010126679.1:0-16473 GCA_036023295.1 Invenusta paracnida | reverse complement strand
AACTGACAGTTTAAAATGTCTTACCAGCCTATGCTATTACAGATTTCTGAATTTTTAAAGAAGTCTAGAAATAACGCAGGAAAAGAACAATTTCCTAAAAAAAAACGCATAACGCAGGCAAAAGTCAAAATAACGCTGAGCGTTAAATAACGCAGGTCACACCAACATTGAGGATAATATAATAATTAACTTTGGACTAATGGCATGCCTTCTTTATGCATATCTTGATTGCGATGTTTATGTTCCCGTTTTGGTCCAAGCTGTTAGCAACAAAATGAGCTGTTTTATAAGGTTTTTAGAGAAGTTATACTGCAGCAATAACGAGTGAGCAAAAATCGCGAGACTGGCACAACACCACATTTACCCATAATTGCTAAGGCAATTTAAGTCTTTATAATTATTACAAATCGTACATAATATTGTGTAATGGCGAAATATAATATCTAATAATACAACTTAAATATATGAATAATAATGTACACTAGGAACAATATATTATACATGAACACAAATCCATATTATATATTCGTAACAACTACAATAGAAAGAGATTAATAATTACTAGAAGGATTTTTTACCTATGGCAATAGAAGATACTATTACCCGTACAAGGTCTCATAAAACTCGTGATATTTCGGTTATGCGGACAGCTATCAAAAACTAGTTATAAATGTTAGAATCTCTGGAAACATTTATGGTTAAAGTTTTTATAATGTCTCGACAATATGTTCTCAGATCAGCTAGTATGTTGATTTAAACATTCCCATTGTATCACGTCTATACTAAGTTATGTAGCACTGTAAAGCAGACAATATATTCGAAGCAATCAATAATCCTGCTTTGATTTTACTTAAATAAAGATGTTATGTGCGGTGCCGTACAATATAAAAACCATATAACAATTTATTTCATAATTTAAATCGTTTGATGAAGGTGGGTTAGGTCAAGAGGTGTCATTTGACTGTGTCTGTAGGTAATAGGCATTGGAATATGTGTTACTACACGCGAGGTAGCAATAGGTTTTTAGTATGATATATCATTTATAATGATTATAATAATATAGTTGATACCTGAAGTCCCAGAGATATGAAGAGAAAGGCAAACATGAGTTTTAGATATGGCGGAAAGCTGAGAATTCTGCGGATACTTCGCAGGTAGTTTTCTTGTTTCTCAATGACAATGTTTTTTTCCTGAGTTCCAAAGAAGGCAATCAGAGCGCAGATAACGAAGAGACCACCGATAATCCCGCTTCCAATCATGTAGTCCACCTTTTGGAGTTCCCGCTGAAAAACACGAATGATCCAAGGATTACGTCGATTTTAAATTCATTTCTTTTCTTTTTCAGGGCTATAGTCAAGAATTGGAATTTTAATGAATCTAGGAACATAGTTTAAGTTCACTAAAACTGCTCGAAACAAAATTAGTATCATTTTGATAATACTTTTCTCATAATTGATGTCGAACTGCAAAATTCAATTTCACCAAACTTAACTCGTAAACGCCCTAGACAGAGCTGAAATATTCAAAGTTTATATCTGTCATTTTATGTTACCACTATGCCATAAGCCGTGTTTCGAAAACATTTAAGTACCACCGGCCAAATATAATTTTGAATATATCACTACCGACCACTTACCTTAATTTTTTAGTCTAAAATGTTTTGCTGGCGAAACATTGATCAATAGCGATAGCAACTCACATATAGACAACACAGAAAACACAATTTGCAGCATCTGATTATATGATGACTCATAAAGATTTCGTTTATATTATAAACCGGTCACACAAAAAAAAATAGTTTGCGGAACACTTACATCCGCATACAGCTAATACATATTCATATTTACAAAAAGGGAATCAAATTTGAAACAGACAATCAAACATAGATATATAAGCTAATAAATATAGGTTATATACATCTACCATTATGTTCAATAAGCTATTTTAATTATAAATTTTAACAAAAGTATGGTTACCCATAAGCCAAATTTAGTATTATATCAAGGATTTTTACGTGTTAATTTGGAAAAATGCAATACCAATAACTTCTGTATGACTATAAATATAATTATTCAATTTATATAGTAATTAGTATGGTATAATATCCCTAATTTGTATACGCTGTCAAGGTGGGTTGCCTAAACGCTATAATCAAATATAGAAAAGGATTAATGTTGATAGCCAAACTTCGAATATGGTTGTACAAATTGCATAAATTTACGTGAAAATAATATTTACGTAAAAAAAATATTTTTAGAAAACAACTATAGTTTATAGATACATAATTAAGAATAATTAAATTTAGTTGAATAGAATTTAACTATAATAATAGAAACAACTGAGACTAAAAAAGAAGAAATATGATAAACAAAAATAATAATAGATAAAAAAACATTGGTGATAAATAAAATGATAAAATAATCAGCCAAAGGAACTAAAATAACTTTTCTAAATATAAGTCAGCGTCTCATTTTAGTTAAAGTAGAAAAATGCAGACAAACGTTGCTAGATAAGAAATACACACATTGAAATTTGAATCAATATTATGTTAAAACCACATACTTCTATTATCCTACTACTACGTATTATAGAAATCTGTGGTTAAAACAATTAAGATATAACCAAAGAAAAATCGATAACAACAAATTTACATACAAATTACAATAGCCTTTCAGTTCTAAAATTGACCTATTTGTTTCAGTTATACATTATACTGGAAGCAATTTTAGCAGAATTTTGGGTAATTTTATTAACGCTTCGGCATATAGTAAGTCAAATTCAAAAATGGAAATGAAACTATAATGCCCTGCAGTTTATAAAGCCTTAAAGCATAAATAATTGCACCTAGAATAAAGAAATGACTCCTGAATGGAAACATGGTAGCATAATATACATAGCAATAGCGTAAATGTAAATCAAATTATACAGAGACGGTGGACGCGTATGTAAAGTAATGGAACCACGTGTCTAACACACTACTTTTCGTTCGTACAACTCGTTTTCTGTCAAAACCTTATAGTATGGAGCCAGACACGTCTCGTTAGAAACTCACAGCTATTATTTTGTGTTATACTGAGCTATAATTTGCAGTATACTAAACTTCTTGGAGTAGGTAATCGTATAATACAAGGAATGTATTTTAATGTGTTGAGGTTGACCCTTGAACCCTTGCGCTAGATATAGGTACTGAGAAATGCAATAATATATTACAATAGCAGAAAAAGAAATCATTTTAACAGAATTTGTCAATGTGAAAAGAATAATTAAAATATTGTTGAAATTTACTTAATTAAAAAAGCCAAAAAGTTCTGAAAGGACAGTGTTTATAAAATGTACCTAGAGGTCATTTATGACTAAACTATTTTCAAATAAAGAAAAAGTTAAAAAGCTTGTGATCTAATTCGATATTATATTAGTTACTTAAAAGTTTACAAATCATAAAACTACTACGCTTTACCATGCAAATGACTAATTAAATCAATAGATTATGGAATTACAAAACAGACTCCAATAAAATAAACATTATGGTGCTTTAATAAGTTCACTGAAACTCTACAAAGACTTGAATAATACTTTAAAAAGCAGTACCTACTTCTTAAGCATTTTTAAAATTATTTACATATCCGGGTTTAAAGAGTTAAGTATTTTTCAACGACCTATGGCACAAGTATAGTAAAATGTCTCCATGCAGCCACCTTCACGTTGGCGAAGATGTCTGGCCATTCCCGGCTGGCGAAGTGCTGCAGCCCCCCGGGGTCCCCCCTCAAGGACTCCACACCCCTCCCCTGCGAGTCACGAGCAGGTATGTCACCACCTTTCTTCTCTCGCTTGCTTCAGCTTCTGCTTCCGCTTCCGCTCCCTCTCTGCTTCCCGTTGCTTCCGCTTGCTTGTGTGTTGTGTGTTTGCCCCCCCCCTCCCCCTGCTTGCTTGCTCTTGGTGTTTGCGCTTGTTGTTTGCTCCCCCCTCCCCCCTGTATGTTTCGCCCGCCTCTCGGGTTTTTCTCAGCTGAGTCAGGCCGTCCAGCTCACCTGGCTCGGCTTCTCCTTCGAGCTGGCGACGTCAAATCGAATCCAGGCCCCGTCACTGGCCTTGTGGGTCCTGCCATCGTCCCGTGGGGAAAGGTTACTCCACCCGCTGATCGCTTTGTGTCCTGTGGTTCCACCTCTCGATCCTTCTTGAGATTTCGGGTCGACTTCAGACCCCCAATCCTCGCAGACCAGCACGCTTTGCATACAAAAAAGCCGACTGGGTCTCCTTCACATCCGTCCTTGACTCCAAAGTAGAGGACTGGACCGACAACCCTCCCCGCTCCACCAGCGATGCCAACCGGAGGCTCTCTGAGGCCATCCTCCTTGCGGCCAAAGCCTCAACCCGATAGGCTCTCCTCCCTCTTCACACGCTTGGTGGTGCGACGAAGCGGAAGCCGCTGTTGTTGCCCGCCGCCAAGCCCTTGAGTCCCTCCGCAGCGACCCAAACAGCCTGATCCTGGCCACGGCTTTCCAAGAAGCCGCAGACGCAGCCCGCCAAACGGTTGACCGTCACAAGGCCGACCTCTGGAAAGAATACATTGGAGGCCACTCGAGAGATATTTCCTCCGCCGAACTCTGTTATCAGAGCCATAGACAGCCGCTTTCTGGCCTCTGCGTCCTCAGCTTCCATCTGCTCCGATGATGGGAAGATGGCCTCCTCTAATTTCACCAAAGCTGCCATGTTCTGCAGGGAATATAGTTCCATCAATCGCATCCCCAAGTATAAAGCCGCCGATCACCACATCGCCCTCGAGGCCCTCAGAGCAGTAGACACTGCCTGTCTCTGCAACAAGGCCGACAGCTGCAGTACCTTTTCTCCGGGGGACTTCCAACGCGCTCTCGACCGTCTCCCAGACAGATCTTCTCCCGGCCCCGAATGCCTCCTAAAGACGATCAACCTCTCCTGGGCCTCCTGCCCATCCCGGCCACCTGGCGCCTCGCCGAAATCCGCCCTATCTCTAAGGCCGAAAAAAACTCTGCAGTCACCTCCAGCTACCGCCCGATTAGCCACTGAGCTGCATCGGTAAACTCTCGGAGAGAATTGTCAACGAGCACCTCACTTACACGCTCGAGGTTAGAGAGCTCCTCCACCCAGCCCAGGCCGGTTTCCGCCAGAACCAATCTGTCGACGAACAGGTGGCCATAGTTGCCCAGTTCATCTCGGACGGCTTCCATTCCCGGAAACCGGCCCTCAGAACGGCTCTCCTCCTCGCTGACTTCAGCAGAGCTTACGACAGAGTCTGGAGGAAGGCCCTGATAGCCAAAATGGCCCACATGGGGATCCTGTCCTGCACCATCCGGTGGATAGATGGCTTCCTCTCCGATAGACGAGGGTACGTCAACTGGCAGGGCTCTTCGTCCTCCGCGAGGATCTTTTCTGAGGGTTTTCACAGGGCTCGGTGCTGGCGCCGACCCTGTGGCTGATCTACATGAACGACCTCCTGGACGGCGCCCCTGCCCATTGCCTTACCTTCGCCTATGCGGACGACACCACTTTCGGTGCCCAGGGGACCACGGTCCAAGAGTGCAACCGCGTCCTCCAACCCGCGGCTGACTGGCTTGCCGCATGGTGTTCCAGATGGAAGGTCACGCAGAGCACGTTCAAGTCAGTGGTCTCCTTAAACACCCTCGACCCCAGGGAGGTCAACGTTAAGGTTCGGCCCTCCATCTTCATCGGAGCCGACGAGCTCCCCTTCGAACCCTACCCCCGTCTCCTGGACTGCCAGCTAACCTTTCACCACTCCTGACTAGGACCAAAGCCCTCCTCTGCCTCACAAAGCGCTCCTGGGGCTAAGATTACGCCACGCTTTGATTCCTCTACAAGACCTACGCAGAGTTCGCCACTCTTCACGGGGCCTCCGTCTGGCTCTCCTCGTGCGCCGACTCTAACCGGGAGCTTCGGGAAGTTCCCCATCGTGCCGCTGCCCGCACCATCACCGGCAGCACCAGGTCTACGCCGACCTCAACTCTCCTCAAAGAGGCCGGTCTCATTAGCATCAGCTGCAAGGCCTCCGCTGCCTCGGCTCACCTCCGCGAGAAGGTCCTCCGCCACACCTAGGACACTCCAGCTAAACTCGCAGCCCTTCGCGACGTCCGCCCTCGCATCCGTGTGGTGGGAAAAGAAGGAGCTCCGCCTCTGACTCCCGCCACTATCTGGCCGACTCCCACGCCGCCACTCACCGCGCCTATCTCGCCGGAGGCCGCTTCAAGGCTTCGCCGAATCTGTCACGCTCCGACAGCGTGACCCTTGCGCAGCTCCGCACAGGCCACTCGGCTCTCCTCGCTGTCTACCGCCACAGGATTGGGCTCCTCGATTCGCCCACCTGTCTTTTCTGCCTCCAGTCCCCGGAGGATCTTTCCTATCTCTTTCTCTTTTGCCCTTCTCATTCTGTCCTCCGTCTTTCTCTTATCGGTGACATACCCTCCCTCGCTGTTCTCGCAGACGGAAAACGTGTGCTGTTTTTTCTCAGGGCGATCGGGGTGCTGACGCGCCCCCAGATCGGGAATATGACAGACAGACAGACAGGCTGTATTACAGCGAAAAATTGGGTGAAACATAATATTTATTCTCGCAGCTCCGGATTACTCTTTCTTTTAATATTACTATACTTAGCAAATACAAATTGTATATCAGATCAATGTTATTCGCAAGCCTCATTGCGTCCTATATCTACTTTATGAATAGAAATAGATTACTTATAAGTTACTATAGAAGGAAATTGCCCATGTCTGTACTATAAATTAAGGCACCAAACGATTTAAATTATAAAATAAATAGTTATATTAAAAAACGCCTTAAATAAGTATTCTTAATTGAGCTAACTCAATGCATGCATAGATAGCTTTGTATATATATCTACTTAACATAATTTGATGGAGATATAAGGAGACTTTTCAAAATAAAAAATACCACCTGATTTAAGCATACCTCACCCCTACATTACCAAAACTCATTTTTTGTTGATTCTATCAGCGAAATTCATTTTTTAATAGCTGCCAAAATATCTTAGATAACCATATAGAAAGTTTTAGGAGATACATCTTATCTATTAAATGTTAAAAGAGGCCTTAAAAGAGGTCACCAACTAAAAATAACTGCTGTCGCTATCAAATTTAAAATCTTTCTATGGGAGGTAACAGTCAAATGGCGCCGCAATGGTAATGGGAATAATAGATTTACACATATATGTAGTAGTGCCTATACATATATTAACTTGTAACACTCATTAACTAGACTGTGGTTAATAATCATCCTCTTTAATTTCCTTTAATTAGGGATAGGCTCATCGAACTTCGATATTATGACCAAGGAAGCCATTATAATAATTATAATGGCTTCCTTATATTATATCATTATTATATATAATACACGTAATCTCCATCAAATTAAACTTTGACTAATAAAGATTTTACTTTTCTCTTAACGTATTTTAGCTTTCATAATTTTTGTCCTTCGCTGTCGTTCTCCGAATATGTTTTGGTAATTTATTTTTATTTCCAATTTATTATATATTATGAATCATTATGTACCTTAATATTTTACCCGCCAATTTAATATTTAGTGTACCTGTAGTGGAGAGTATGTTTCAAAGATTATGTAAGAATGTCAAGATGCGCAACTGAAGAAAATGTTCTGCTTATCGGAGAAAAATAAAATGGCTGCCCCCATTATAAAATTATGATGTTGTTTTTTTACTACCTTATAATATGTAGTAATAGAAAAATTAATTAAATCGTTATTTACTATTTTTGAGAATTTTTATAAAGTAATTTATCTTTATTTGTACATAGTAAAGATTTAGCTTTTACTATATAAAAAGAAAAGGAACACAAATCGTTTATTATTAAAATACAGTAACGTAAATTGTTAATAATTTATATAGTAATATTATACTTTATAAATAATATAACATAATAATAATATAACGCACATATTGATATTGTTTCACCTTTGTATAACAAGGAAGTTGTGAAACCACGCATACATTATGTATAATTAATGAATTACGGAAATATCCAATAATGTAACTAATAACAAATAATCAAATGTGTTGAATATTCTAATTATGTACATAATATATAATTAAATAGTACATACATAAATAATAAATAAATAGTACATACATACATATAATTAAATGAATAAATTGTATATCGTTCATGAAAGAAAATATTGAACTATGTATAAGTATATTAATACCATAGAAAATATTCACGAATCATACATGCGTTACTGGTACATATGTAATATGATTTAGTTATTTATTTACAAAGTGTATATTTAGCTATAAGTTCATTATTGAACTACTATTGATGAGATGTAAATGATTGCTGAATATTGTGGAACAAAATAACGATATATTTTTAAATTCCAATAGAAAGGTTACCTTTTGAGTATTATTTAAAATAAGAAAAAGCCATTTTCTCGGTAACAACAGCATCTATTTGCGACTAGTTTCGTAGCAATTTATTGTTGATCGTTAAAATTTTACTTTTTAAACATATATATTTTTTACTTCGAATATTTTTATTTATTTCTGTGGTCAAGTAACCATTAGGTACTTGTTTTTATTCTTAAAGCATAATTTAATTAATTAAAATTTGTTTCATACAACTAAATAGTTTATTAGTAATAAATAGTTTTATTACGGAAATATATACTTTATAAGTATGGTAACAGTTTTATGAGAAAATTATGGGTCCTGTGTCCTAAATTGCTACATTAAAACAGTTTAGATTCATTTTGTGAAAAATATTTTAAACAAAAAACATGTAATACTAAATTAAATAATAAATGAAGCTTGTAATAAAATGTCAATACATGACCAACATAAACAGTTACATTACTAAATAAGAGACAGGACCCATATTAATAATTCACATATCACGTGACGCTAGTGGATGGTAGCTAGTATATAATGCTGCCTCTTCAGAGTTTAACAGTGTTTCTTTTGTAGTCGTGTCTCTAGGTGCTATCTTTTTTGTTTATTTAGTATATTTAAACATATTTTTTAAAATACTACGGATTATAATACTCTATAATTTTCCAAGTATGTAATTAACAATATTTTACTATTATACTGACATACATAAATATCATATTATTAACTAGTAGGTACCTATAGATATTTACTTTAAAATGTAATTATTTTATTTAAATTTGCTGTACCTATACTAGTTAATCTTACATTTTTAATAGATATTTATAAATATTCTCTTTCTTAATAAACGTCTCTTCTAGATGATTCCCACTGCTGTAAAAGGGTACATGCCATTCGTTCCGGCATCGTCAGCTACTTCGCATAGAAATGAAAAATCTTCTCTATCTCGCCGAATATCACAGACTCAGCCAATTCAGATACCCACCAAACGACAGTCGGCTCACTCAAGATCAGCCGATGGTCCTGGTTTCGGGTTGCCCTCGGCGATAATTCGAGCACGGTGTTCTAGTGATGGCTTCTCGGGGGAACTGCTCTCTGCGACATTGGACAAAAATGAGGTCCTCCATAAAGATAAGTCTTGGAAGGCTCTACTCAAAGCGATCTTCAAATGGAATGAGAAGAAAACACTTTCTTGCGGCAAATCTTTTTTTTATTCCTCACACCACCAGAAAGATCTAAGTAGTGTCACTAAAGTTAGTGTTTGTGGATCCTCATCTAGTGTTAGTCAATCAGAAACTCATAAAAGTCGATATTCTCTACCAGGTATACCTATACAACGGTCGCATTCACTGAGTATGCCCACTAAAAATATTGCCCGGTTGGAATGCATTATGGAAGAGGACCACATCAATATCTCCATCGAGGATTTCGTTCTGGTCGGTGGGGTAGCGTACTCTGCACCCATTACGTGCTATCACGTAAATGGGTCACTACTGAGACCCAGTAGCGATCAGTTAATAAGAAAGGCAAATAGTATCAGTCTGTACAATTCTCCCTCCGTTTGGTCCGATACCGACACTGACAGTTGTGAATCTTTAACCGATTGCCTTGTGTCTATTTGATCAGATTATCAAAATTTACTTGCATATATAGATTTATATATTTTAAAAACATATTTTGTGACTGTGATTCTTAATAAAATATTAACCAGAGAATACATATGTGATAACTTGATGGATGTTAGTACTATTATACTTTATAAGATTTATTGTGTATATATATTATACTTGATACCCCTATTTAATGTATTTTTTTATTTATATTGTATTATGCTTTGCTTGATTTTGTACATTTATTAACATAACACTAAATTTTTCCCAGTTATTATACATATATATATATATCAAAACTTATTTTTAATATGTAGGTAATCCATTACATATTTTCCTTTAATAATCATAAGTCATAAACTTCTAGATAAGTTACTTGTTATAGATATCCATGTCATACGTACATGAATTCAGTAATTAAAAATTCACGTTTTCATATATAATACTGGAAAATCCCCACTTGCTTATTGGCTCACCACACCTTTCCGACATGTCTAGCCGTAGTTAAGGGTGGAGAGCTTATATTATGTATGTACCGGTCCTACGCTATAGCGATTAGTTCATATATTCAGCATTAAATACAATAGTGTCATCCATTAAACTCCCCTATTTGGAAACTAATTATAGCTGTGTATAGCTACTATTAGGTACTGTGTTGTCTGTCTGCGTCTTGTTTTCCAGGACATTACACATGATTATAACACACGCCAGCAAACATTATAAGACTGTATACAAATGCGATAGTGGTGTATTTTATTAAGTTTTAGTTAGTAAATATAAATTGTACTACATAATATTTTACCATTAAAGATATATACATATTCTATTACTATTAATATACCTAATTAATGTTTTCAGTAATGGATAGATGAAATGCAGATTTATTGTATATGACAAATTACCATTTTATAACAATGTTAAACAAAACTAGAATTAGCTTATATAAAGAATTATAACAAATTGTTTATAAATACATAAATTAGGTAGTTAATGTTTTTAGCAAATTTTGATTATACATTTAATATTCCAAAAAACTATCAGCGCACGACTTCAAAAGAAGACCCAGATGTAGAAACCAAATGATGCAAAAAAGCATATATATGTATTATACGCATACCTACCTATACTATTATATAACAGGATTTTAAGAAGTAATAAAATATTTTTATAATAAATATAATATTAGACGATATGGTAGCTTGAGAGATGCCAGCAACTCAAATCATTAATGCTTAAGTAATGCTTAAGGAGAATAGGCCTATATCTTTGACCGCTAATAAATCATGCTAGAAATGTCATTTATGGTATCTGTGTAATCACAAGGGGTCAATTTCGATTAAAGTGTTTTTTCTTCTTATTAAAACAAAAAACCACAGCGTCAAAAATAAAAGCCAAGAAACAAACAAGCTTCTAAAAATAAAAAATGTCATTGATAGTATGGTGTACAGACATTAAAGAAATTGATTAAAAACTGTTGCCAAAATTTAATTGTTACAATATTTGATGTCTAATTTTTTTAAATTTTAGTTATACATTCTTTCGTAACAGTATTTATTCTTTTATCTTTGATAAATGTTGAAATTTTAAAAGTAATAAAATGCTACATTATTAACCACATAATTTAACTACTGCACTCATAAAAATAAGAACATAAGTTTTTTTAAATAACTACAAATTTATAATTTTCCTATATTAAAAAAATTTTAAACTTATGAAAAAATATACAGCATCAAGTATTTGTTATTAGTAGTTATTTATGTAATTAGTTTTGCATAGTCACAGTAAATTATATTTGTATGGATATTATGTGGCTAATACTAGCAAAATAAAATTAGAGCCTGATAATAATTACTGATAATTTTTAAGAATAAGAAAGATCATAATAACAATTATATAACTTTTGTGCGTAATCGGCTTTATCTCTAAAAATATATTATATTACTTGCTACTTTCTCTCTCTATAATTAATTATAACAATAATAACAATAATTTTTTACAATCAATTTCCTGCTTGCGATATGAACAACCCCAAATAAGAGAAAATACTCATTTAGAAAAGTTTTCGATACAAATACATATATGTAGCTCCATAATGATTAATTAACTTTAAATGAGAGCATTGTGGTTTCTTAATGATTCATGATTCTACAAATACTCTTCAAATTTTTGAAGCTTAAAAATAATGTATAAAACAGATTTTAAATAATAAACAGATTTATAGTGGATTAAAAAAGTATCAGATATAGGTGTAAAATAAATTGGTTAAAATAAATTTACAAATAATATATTAAAACATGTTTCTCTATTATTACTAATAAGTTTTTGGCTTGTTCTTTGTGTGGTATAAAAACAGGTACAATGAATATAATTAAATATGACTATTTGAGATCAGTTATTAAATTATTATTCTCTAAACATATACAGGAAGGAATAAATTAACAAAATGTGCCCTTGTGGATAGTGATCTTAGTCTGCGTGAAAAAATTCACAAATATACGGACGGATAGAAAAGTCGGTGGCTATTATGCTGTGTAACACGTTCAGTCATAAACTCTGTCTAATCTTCCTTGAAGTTTCCTTCGGCAGTAAGAGTGATTTCTCCGACAGTGATTTTCTTCTTGCCACCACCGTTACCACCAAATAGCTTACCAACCACTGGGAGATTCGCTAACCTGCAAATAGAAAACCAACGTCTTTCAATTTGAAGGAATAAGTCTAAAGCCAGTGGGATGTATTTAAAATATTAAAATAATATACATGTCATATTTTTATTTAAATAAAATATAAACATAGTACTTCTACTTGATAAATAAAAAAAAGATATAGCTTGCTAATTAAAATTTAAATTAAGTTGGTATAACATGACATATACTGTCTGAAGTTGCAGAATACCCAATATGCAAAGGACACGTTATGAAATCATATCACTATAAAACGCGGAAGGAGAGGGGGAGGGGGGGGGCTGATGTGAGTGGCGGATACAGGTATCGCAACAGGCTAGGTAATTTGATATCACCCGGACCTAGACTTAGCACGAACGAGCGGAGTGAGCAAAGTGTAATCGCGCGAAGTTTTGGGGGTTTAATTTATTAAGATAGTCTAATCTAATGTCTGTTATTCATTGATTATATACTCTCTCAAAAATAGTTTTATTGTAATATAATAATTTACACGAGAGCAAATCAAGAGCAAGCAAAGTGAACAAACTGGGAATCACATGAAATTCGATAACTTTTTAACTGAATTGTATTACACAATTAATGTATTATACAGGCATTGTAACAGGACATATATACATATATTACCAATTTGTTAAAATTGGTCTTTTAATGCAGAAGTTAATGCAGTTTGAAAAGCCCCGAAATCTGTTAGATTAAAATAGGTAAGAATTAAAACAAAAACAAAAACATAAGCCGTGAGTATGATAGTGAAAAGTGTAGATTGTTTAATTTATTGAAATATATTGCGAATCCTTATTTACACGTCTTCAGATTTATTTCAATATTTTACAAATTAAATATAAATTTGTTAGAGCTCTAGAAATATTATATTTGCCTAAAGAAAATTAGTTGATTTTAATTGGTTAAAATAAGATACAAATCTTTACAAGTAAAATAAAACTAGTTTACGCTAAAGACATAAGTTGAACGAAAAATTCAATGTCAAACTTATTTTAGACAGGGTTATCAGTCTATTTGAGTAGCATACTTGGATAGTTAATATTCCTAACTCTTACATAGTAATTCTGTCAGAATGGAAGCACTTCTTGTAACTAACTGAAGTAGGTCGTTAAGACAATTACACTCACATTTTCCATAAATAGACACCTCAAAACAACGCAGAATATTATGATTTTCGTAAGCTTTACCTGTGGTTCTTGGAAAGAATATAACATATGGTGTATATTGATAATGAAAATGAAAATAGGAAAGCAACACAACCATAAAGTAATAATACCAAGAGAATTCAGTCGGTCAAAAAAGCGTAAGTATGTTTGTTTAAATATTCAAAGTTCTTCATTTTATATTCTCATCAGTGCGATAGTAATTTACGTTGTAAAAGAGTAATGTATAAAATATCGATTTTCAAACGGGTAAATGTAAATGACATAAAAAGTAAAAATATACAAATGTGTGCCTGAATTGAGTACAATATGTAATATATAATTTATAATTTATAGGAGTATAGCTTAAATAATAATAAAGTTTTTTGGTTGCGGCAAATAACTAGTTTTTCCTACTTTTAAGCCGTATAAATACGAAATAAAGTGCCTCTACAATATAAACTATGCATACCAAATAATCTAGGCATAAGTAGTTATTTGCCGGTACCGTAAAACCATTTTAATATTTAAGCTATACTCCTATAAATTACATATTATTGTAGCTGACATTCTGACACACATTTCTATATTTTTGGAGCTGTTTCAAAATAGTGGATTTTTCGCTTGAATCAAAAGATAGCCTTCTTTATAATCGTATATTCTTTGGTCATTATAGTGTAAACCAAATGGTTTTATATGACGTAATTATTACTAATTTATAGCATAAGATGTTAAATATAATTGTCAGGAGTAGGAATGAATTGAGATAAATATATAGACTGAAAATTCTTGTTCAGTGTAGCAGATTTCTGAACTTTGACATTATCTAAGTGTTTTTGAATAATGTCAAAGTTCATAAATCTGCTACACTGAGCAAGAAATTTCAGTCTATTTATTTATCTCAATTCATTCCTACTCCTGACAACTGTGTGAAAAACGTCAGTAATTATAATCTTAAATATAATTATTTTCGTTTTGATTTGAGTTACTTATTTAAATGTAATTGAAAATGGATTTTTATTAAAAATATAATATTAAACATTTTTTAAAGGAATAAAAGATAGTATGTTATCAGGGAGGCATTTTTTTAAAGAATTTTTAAATTAAATTCGAAATCTACATGGTCAAATTACCTTGTCTGTAAATTTTGATAGATATATACATTCAAATGCGCTAAGTGAACTCTCTTGGTATTATTACTTTATGAACTTTATTATTACTTCTATTATTTTAAATTGTGAAAATAAGCAAACTAAAGATATTTAAATAATAATTCATTTGTAAATTAATATATTATACTTTTAAATGGAAATATTTCAAGGGCATACTAAATTTACTAAATTTAGTATATTTTTTCTAAAAAATAATACTAAACAATATTACATATATGAGTATAATATACCTTTTTAGCTTCAAATTGGTCGTAAGAATAGAAATTAAAGTTAGATAGAAGTGATAAGGGATATGATGACACATCAAGATTTAATGTTCGGATGCAGAAAATCCTTAGACGGGAAAATCCGAAAGCTATTTATAGACTAAATAAAGTGATCTTATAATATGCAAAAGTGGGACGAATGTATAATGATTCCGTAACAGATAGCTAAGGAGTAATTATTTTACTATAGTTTTATATCATTTGAAAGCTAGATTTAAAAATTTATAACAGATTTATAAATTATATATATACATGTGACTAACAGAGTTACTAATAATAATATAGGGTATAAATTGTATATTATCTTGTTGGATATCTATGTATATCAATCTTAATTAATTATTCGCCATAGACTTCAATTAATCATTCAATATGCAACGTAAATCGAACTGATTTGTTGAAGCCTATGGCGACTAATTAATTATTATATGTACATATATTCTTAAAATGAAATATGCGATTTACCCTTTAATTATATTATTAGAAAACCATAGTTTCTGTCTCATTAAAATTAGCTTATTGTAGTTTTTTCCTTATAAAGTCACTTAATTTGTCTCATCTTTTGATTGGATGTCCATTCTTAGGTACTTTGCCCACGAAGTTGCACAACATTTTGGCGTACTGTTTCGCTTCTATCCACTCCCATTTCTATAGTAGTATTCCCCAGAAATGCTTTACCAGTTCATTACTGGGGTAAGTAAATATATACCGGTTGCCATTTAAAAAGTAAACTAAAATTACTCAATTTTCAAAGACAATTTAATTTAATAAATTTTGACAATCATTGCATACCTACCCAAATATAAGACGTGCCTAACTCGTCAGTGACATTCAGAGTATCTATGTATGTTTGCGTTAATTCTGTATATGTACGAAAATGATCTCGCTAAACAGGGGTGCTCATGATTATAATTTTAGCACTATAACCCTTTTATCACAGGAGCTCGGTCAATTGACAAGAAAGACTTTTTAGTCATTACGGTGAGTTAGAATCAGAAAAAAATTAAAATTACGAAAAATCAATTACAATTGTGATTTGTAGTTACAGCATCAGGTCTCTTTAATGACTCAGATAAATTGAGTACAGATCACGAAGATCAATTAATCGGCTGAATAATTATCTAAACCTACGGCAGTAGGTTGTTAGCTCATGCGCGCAACTTACGTACAGTAAGGTATATTAGAATACCAC
>JAYRBW010126668.1:0-16474 GCA_036023295.1 Invenusta paracnida | reverse complement strand
AAAAGAAAGGTACAATCGTTTGAAACAGACATCTATTACAAACTTCTTCACTGTACATAACTAATAAACTACAATATTGTATGTTTGCTACATTTTATGTTACTACATGTTTGTGTGTTAATATGTTTGCTACATTGTATTATATGTATAATAAATACATACACCTTTCATTTTACGAACTTATATTTTCCCAAGGGGTACATAAATTATAGTTTCTACTGTATAGATGTTTATGAGTAAGCTCATCAATCTTACAGATATCTAAAAAATATTTTCTCGCAGTCTCCCTTCATTTATTGTGCTACTAAAGTTTTGTATTGGTATTATTTAGCATGTTATATACAGTCTGTATATAATATATATACCATTTCTTCATTTTAATAACAGCTAATGCAATTCATTTTTATTTCCATTATGATATGAGCTAACACACTGCCATTTTTGGCTTATAATAATATTATATAACGCACTTTTGTTTGAATATTTTGAACATGTTATTATACCTTTAGGTTGCTTGATTGAGTTTACAACCTACTAAGCTTTCACCTACAGTCAATATTATGTCTGTAACTTTAAACTTCTACATAGTGGAATCAATGCAACAATATAAATTTGTCTTGCAGTTAAGGAGCAGTTAAACAATCACTGATGACCAGAAGACGCATTGTTTAAACTTGTCTTTAATCAAGTTCTCTTAAGATATTATTAAAAATCTATTCTGTTTTTAAAATAGTTGGAAATGGACAAACTATGATATTATCATATTACTATACAGGCAGGCATACTTTAATTAAATTTAAATATAAGTTACCATAACATATTTAATAATTTCAGCAATCATAATAGTATACCGTTTCACTGTAATTCTAACTATATATGTTATTCTTTTCAATTATTAAGTTAGTTTAACATATGTGAGATAGGAAAATTGACTTGCTAACTAATTTAAAGCAGCACTACATGATAACATGTTTTTTATATGCTGTGAAGCAGTGGTTACTGTGCAAAATCCAGGCCCTTAGCTTGGGGCTTGGGGAAATATAATTTTTTATCATCTGTAACAATCCCAATATATGCTGAAAATTTCATAAAAATCACTTGAAATTTAGGGGTGTTATTGGGTCTGAAGAAAAAGAATAATGACAAAAGTCCATTTTTGACACTTAATATCTTGGGTTCTTATATTAGCTATGAGCACAACATTTGGCATGCTAATTAACTTTCAATTGCGCTACACAATGTAAGTTGATTATTTCATAATATTAAATAGTTTTTAAATGGTAGCTCTTTAAAAAATACACTCGGGATATTCAAATATACCTACTGCCATAGGTTTAAATATCAAATAATTTGTGTCTGATATTTGCTGCATCAATTTCCAGCTCAACTTTAAAATTTTATGAACTTATCAGATTATGTTTTTGACATTTCAGAAACTTGCAAATGCCTTTAAAATGTGCATACTAGATGGTAACATTAGCATTTGTGACTAGAGATTCTAGTATAGCTCTTAGCCTATTTTTAGTTCATAGTTTTCTTGTCTTGACCACTGTGTTTATTGTTTTGATTTCTAATACAAACATGAATGCCAGCTAAATAGTCTACTGAGAATTTGTTTACATAAAAACTAAAACAATTATACTTTTTTTAAACAAAAAAATTAATATAGTCAAACCTTCATTTATATTAATTAAATACTTCATTTTCATTTATTTTAAAGTTTATATACTTTAAATCTTCTTTATTTATTTTTTATTGTAGCTTATTTATATTTGATAATAATCTCTCAATGACCTGACAATTAGAAACAATTTGAAAACACTGCATATATAATATACATTGTACCATAAAAAATCTAGAAATTTAGTGAAAAAGTCTGTAAAAATATACACACATATTTTAATTTACATATGGCACAATAAATTTTATTTATTAATCAGCAATTGAGTAAATAAGCATTGACAGTAAAAGGAAATACATTAACACTTCTGTAACCCAGTCTATATCAAAATAATTGTTATATTTGAATTTTCAAGGATAAAAACAAAGTATTGTTAATATTGTTAATAAAAATGAAATAATATTTTGCAGGACAGCAATTATTTTTGCATAAAGTGTACCCTATGTGAGACAGCGTTTTATTGTTTTTAATTAGTTTACAAAACAAAATTTCTCTGTGAATCAAACAAACTAATTTTTTATTGTTGATAAATTTCACCTTAAATTAATTAATTAATGCGGGTTGTGCATTTGGTATATCTTACTATTTTATAATATTGCTAGCTTTGTCCATGTTTTTGTTTTGCTATTTTTGAAATGAAGTATATATATAAATTTCCCTGTAAGCATTTGTACTTGGTATTATTAGTATGGTATCTATATCAATGTCTCTAATATATGCAGTCTCAAATAGATCAAAAAAGGAGACAGGGCAATGCTTACATCTTTGTTGTATTTTAGATAGAGCATTATTGAAGAAAATATAATATTTTAATTTGAATGTCTGTAGTTACACTATGTTTAATTATCAGATTTAAATGTAATGTAATTTAGTCGAATTTATACATAAATCTTTATAAATAAAAGTAACCGATAAGTCCCTTGTTATAGTCTATTTTCAATGAACATTTCACCATGATTATAATGAAAACACTCAAAAACCCTAACCCGATCAGATTTAAATTGCTCAACTTATATTTCTTTGCTCTTAGAGTGTTATGTGATAGCTATTTTATTTGTGTTATAAATTTGATTGTTATTATACTCAAATTAGTCACATCTCCTTTCTTTATTCAGGTTGTCCAACTGCTGAATGAGGCAGCTGTGACTGAAGATCCTAAAAAGCGAGCCAATAACCTTCTCCAAGTCCAAGAATTGATCATCCACAAAGAACGTAGTTTGTTGGACAATTTTCTTGAGGTAAGTCCGTCAAATTATCTAGAATATCAATAAATAATTTTACTATATCCTTCTCTCCTCCCTACTTTTTTATCTACAGGAGGTGTTGGCCTTCCAAACAGATCGAAATGCTGATGTCAGGAAAACAGTTGTTAACTTTATTGAAGAGGCTTGGTGAGTCCATTTAAAAACTATGTATGCATATTATACAACTACAATACATTTAAAACATATTAATTATAATTTTTTATTGGAAAGTTTATTAGACTTGCATTGGTCTCAGTTTTAATTTAAATGTGTTTTTATGCCTTTTAACTCTTCAATATCACTGCACGATTTAATCCACTAATTTATAACATTTACTGAAGAAGCAATAGAGATGACGGAACACGCTCTGTGCATGATATAGTCCGGTTGATCTAATAATAAGCTTATTTTATCAATGAAGTAACCGAGTATCTGATTATGAATTTATTATAACTATTGTCCTAGATATTGTATTATACATATACATAAATAGGATACTCCAATATCTATGCTATTTAAGTTTAATAACTGAACATAGAATTGAAGCTTAAATAAATTATATCTTATTCACTTAACGAATGACGTTTGTTGTCATTTTATATTCGAATGTTAAAAAACGTTAAGTCTATTGTTATCTGAGTTGCGTCATGTGATTCATACACTTCAATTACAGTAGTATTTAACAAATTTGCAAAAATAAAAAATGTTTGGAGTCAGAAAATATAATAATTTAAATCTAACGCTGTCACCATTCATATGTGCTGCCATAGAAATAATATCAAATTCTATCATTTACCTGATAAATGACTTCCAATCGATAAATACACAAAGATTGTCTTCTGTCTAAAATATCTACTAAATAATACTATTTGCATTTCAGCAAACATGACTACGAGGTGCTCCCTAAAGCAGTGCAGCGTTTGGCTTTTCTGATTGATGATGAAAGCGTCAACGTACTAAAGCGGGTGGTTAGCTGTATGATGACCATATATCGACTCAGTCTCACCTGGGCTGTTCGGACCAAAGGAACGAATCCCGAAGCACTTACTGTCTTCAAACAAGTCTTTCATTTCAAAGAGAAACTTCTTAAACTGCTCCACGGGCCCAACGATGGCGTCCGTATGCTCATCTTTAAGTTCATTGAGGTAACACCTCCCCCATTTCTCCCAAGTCTTCATTTATGGATATATAATATTCACAAATAATGTCTTTTTTTTCTCTAGGGTATCATAATTATCCAATCTCGGCGTCACCCAGAGTCTGAAATACCCAAAGCTCGCGAGGGTGACATTTCTCTTGATCAAATATCAGCGCGAGCAAGTGGGGCTGTTCGCGTGGAACAGCTTGAGGCTGAGAGTCATCGATTGGTCGATGAATTGGTTGCCTATTTGAGTGGGGATCAAATATCTTCAGTATGTCTGCAAACTTTGATGGGAGCCCTTGCCAATCTTGCAAAACAAAGGCCTCAGTTTATGGATCGGGCTGTCCAGGGCTTCGAAATGATTCATGGTAAGTACGTCTAAACTTTGTAGTGTAAAAGTATGAATTTATGTACATTATCCCCCCCCACTCCTGCATCTCTGTGTAGTCAACCTGCCACCGAATCTTGCTCCGGCGCAGGTTAGCTCTGTGCGAAAAACCTTAAAAAACCAGTTGCTAAACGTTCTCCGGCATCCAGCCTCCTACGAGTACCAAGCGCAGATCACAACCTTGCTCACGGACTTGGGTGCCACTCAAACAGAGGTACTCAAAGCCATGCCCAAAGTTGCTGCTGGGGACGAGCAGCAACAGGGCCAGACGTCCACCGCCACTCGGAAGCGACGCCTGGATGCTACTGGTGGCACAGCGTCAGCGGCGTCCTCTTCGGCTTCACTAACTTCTTTTGGTGTAGATGATGACGATGAGGGAGCTATGGATGAGGGTTTATCAACAGAACTGTCACAGGAGAGCAGCGCTGCCAAGCGTCTTCTTCGGAGTGTTGACAGTGGAGGAGGCGCGGCCAAAAAGAAACATTTTCTGGCTACTAGCGGCGGAGATAAAACTCCCTTCATCTCACTGGGTGAGTCGCTGACCAGTTCTGGACGGACCAGCTCTGCAACTGGTGGTATTGATGAAATGGCCAAAGATCTTATGCCAAAATTAACCACAGCAAATGTTACTGATCTTGTACTGCTGAGGTAAGGAATGGTTTGATTGTTTACCCCTCAGCCCGCTGACTAATATATAATTAAAAGTATTATCCACATTCTTCAGCATGGTGATGTTGCCTACAGAGATGCCCCCAGCCTTCCGCGCAACCTACACGCCCATTGCCGCCGCCGGAACTGAAGCTCAAATGCGGCATCTCGCTCGTCTTTTGGCCGCCCAGCTCAACGCTGCCGGACTTGGTCTGGCTGCCTCTTCGTCCACAGCAGGTGGGGCGGGTTCTTCCTCCAAGAAAGAAGACTCTGGAGCTGCTTCAAAGGTGAGGTATATTTTTAGTCTATCTTTAATAGACATTTTATAGTTAATTACGGTTAAAGTCTTATATAAGAACTATTTGCAACTTAGTTTCCTTGAGCTTTCACTTAACCCAAAATGTATCATGATAAGCCTATGTTACTAAAACTCTTACCTAAAGATTATCTAACCAGTAAGTAATCCTTCCTTTGTGAATAAATGTGTTAGATATTTCATCATGCCCGAAGGCAATTTGTCTTCCTGTAATGATATCCCTTACTATTCTTTTCTTAATAGGATTATGAGCCGAAGACACCCCTGCGAACTCCACGCCACATCTCTACTGTGACAAACAGCAAGTACGAAGATCATGCGATGGACACTGACGGCTTCAAACTGCCCCAAATGCCGGGTTCTGGTATGTTATATACTTAGTTGTATTCCTTCTGGATCGATCTCTCCCTCTTCTAACCCTGACCTGTTGACTTACAGTGCACCTACCAACGAACGACCCCAGCTCCACGATGGTCTCCTCTCTACTGCAACATGCTGGCCAACTTCAGGCCGACATTCTCTCCACTACTCAGCAGAAGAGGGTTGGACGGGCTTTCTCTCTTGAGCGGGTCACTGAACGTCTCTCCCGCGATGTAATGGCGGACCTCGCACGAGAATCATATGTCCGCCTTCTTGCCTCTCTCTACAGAAGTCCTCAACTTGCTCCAGTTGTCGCACAAACGCGGGCTCGAATCCTCAGCAGTTTACCAGCCAGTTTTGGCGAAGAACTTTATGCTTGTAAGAATGTCTTTCTGCTTCCAACGTTGCACCAAATACGATTAGTTACAGTTGCGTTGTCATAAATTTCAGTACTTTGTGACTACTGTCTGGCGGACCTGAAGTCCCGATTCGACCTGCTTTCTCAGCTTGTCTACACGGAATACACCCGATGGACAGGCCTACAACTTGCGAACACTAGTGTCACGGACTCTCTATCTACGGCACAGAACTACGATGCTGTCTTCACTCAACTGTTGACCCGTCTGGCCGCTGCGGGAGTCAAGGAGACGTATGTTCTTTTATTGCAGTGACTGTATTTTAACATTAATTTACTCGTACAACAGGAGACAGTGGAAAAATAACTTGTTTTTGTTGTTCCTGTTTAGAATGAGGAGTTTCTACCAAGTTTTAGTAATCCATGCTTGGATCATTGTTCTGATATTTTAAATGTATATTCTTTTATTTACTTTTACAAAATTAATTCTAAATTTAGGCTAATTATTTGACAAAGGGATGAGAAACGAACGAATATGCCTTTTCTGAACTATGAACTGTAATTGTGAAGTCAAAATATATTATTATGCTACCTATTTTATTATTCCCTCGTAGGTATGTACTAGATATTGTAAGTATGTATTGTAATTAATGTTTGTTTTCATTTCTGATATTGTGTTTTAATTAAGATTTCTATGTTTTTCGTGCAAATGAAATAAAGTAGAATGAGATATTCAGGGTGTATTTTATAAAACTCGTAAAAATAAATTCCTACTGTATTTTATGTGGTTTATAACTTGAGTAGTACGCCCTTTTTGCTTAATATATTTTTTTATCGTTGATAAGAAGCCTGCACAGCTTACTCCTTTGACTCGGGATACTTATGTGTGATTTTTTGTTTGCAGCTACTTTCGCCGACTACTGGTAGAGGCACCGGTTATATCAACAGGAGCGCTCACCCTCTTCAAATGGTACTGCAGTCAGCCTACCACCGCGACTCACGGGTTCGACGCCCTCCTTGAGCTCCTCGCGTCTCGGATACACATGCGCCCCGAACTCCTAGCCATGCTCCTTGAGTTCACAGGGAGTGACCTCCCAGAGGTTCGACAACCAGCCCTTGAAGCAACACGACAACTCTACAATACTGTCGATGATTCGACTCTGGGTGGCTACACGTACCGGACGGAAATTGAGGTAGGCAATAAGTAAAGTGGTAATTTGTCGATAATATTCCCTGTAACAACAAACTAGGAAAATTATATAATTGTAGCATTTAGTACCGAACTAGTGGCTTCCTTCGTTAATAAGTTCTAAATTTTCGTGTGAAAACCTTCGTCAGAGATTTTGTACGATGCTGTACACCGCAAACAAAAGAAAATATTTCTTTAAGCAGTTACACATCTGTTTGTTTTCTTTTTAATTTAAAGTTCATTTGGAATCAATGGTTTGAATTAGTAACTATTCATAACTGAGTATTCTGGTTCTAGTCAATCATTAAAACAGTGTTTCCACACACTGACATTTTAAAATTCCATATGTTATGAAAAGTCTATTTTAATTATAATTATAGAAAAACATAAATGTGGTTTCTCCGCGTTTTGGGAGTTTAAATCGTGTAATTTTTCAAGTCTTGTAAAAGAAATTAGATGGAATTATGCTGGTACAGATTCGGTCACAACCTTCTGTTAATAGCACACTGCCCGATTTGAAAATTCACAATTTTGTATATTAAAGTAGACGCATAATTCTTTATATGTAATTCTATTACATACTACTATTTATTTCTATTGCTTTACTTTTAGAATTCTATTATATTACTACATTATTGTTAATAAAATATATTATAATTATTGTTTTTCATCTCATTTTTTGTGTAATATGTATTCATTTATGGATTTTTGCTCAAGCAGCTATCACAGGTATCCAAAATATTTGTGAATAATGTAATATGCCCAAAAAATAAGTATATTAGCCATTGGACTTTGCAGTTGAATCTCCGATCTTGCTAAGGTAAATATCAGTTTATATGGAGTCATTTCAAACCTGTATAAATATGTTTACGTAATGATCTATTGTTGATCACTTATAATTGTTTGGTATAGTAAGTTAATTTCATAATCAGAAAAGGGTTGTGTATTCAATATCTCTCAGCTACATGAATATAATATTTTAATAATCATTAATATTTTAAAGATTTAAGACTTTGCCTGTGTACGCACTAACATTTTTATAAATTATTATAAGTAAAGGTAAATTAAATGTAGATATAATATCATAATTTTTAGTTTTTTATTGTGGATAACTATAGTTTTAATTTTTTACTCATATTGACTTATAAAATTTGTTTATCTAGATCATAAGAAATTATGGGTCCAAATCATTAGTTAGTAGCCTGAACTATTAGTTGATCATTGCAAATTTTAGTCGGAATATTCATCAAATTAAGAGTGATTATTAAAGTCTATCTACCCTTCTTCATTGTTCTACAATTATGTCTCTTCACAGAAATTTTCGAAGTTACGTCTGAAGAACCTTCTCCGTCCTCGTCCACCATCGGACTTGAGTGGTCTATCCGGAGGAACAATGATCTCCGACTGGACAGAGAAGATGTGCCGACCCTGCCTCTATCTCTTTCTTTGTCTCCTACCTGACAATCACAAATTCCTCTTTACGTGAGTATCATTAATGCCTCCATTGTTTACAATTATCGATTATTTGACAACTTAACATTCATTCGATCATTGGTACATGAACTATTCCTTATTCTCCTTTCTTTTTGTGTAATTTTCAGCCTTGCCAAAGTCTACGTGAAAGCCGTACCCATTGTCAAGCGGAGTGTTCTTCGAATGATCGATCAACCGGTAAATTATTTCAGAAATGTTCTTATCTTACCTAACTTTTGCAACACTTGTTATATTTCTAATTCGAGTTTTTTATATATTTCTCAATCTAACTGACAGCTACACAGTAGAATTTCTTTACAATTAAATATAGTGTTGATTTTCCTTAACTGCCAACATAATTTATGTCATTTTTTGTTTTCTGTTTTCTTGTCTCTGATTTATAATGTGTCCATTATATTTTTTATTGAAATAGTTTTCAACATTTTATCCCTAATTCCTGTTTTGATCTATTCGTGTTGATAAAATATTTAAATTTATTCTAATATAAGATACACACATGCGGTTTAGATATACTATAATATTATGTCGATTTGTATGTCATGATATTTGATCTTTCTTCTCTTTCCATTTCACTCGCCCGTCTTGTATGAACAGGTTCGTCAGATCGGAATGCGGTCACCTGAAGTCTTGCATCTCATCGAGAACTGTCCGAAAGGCGCGGAGACTCTATTGACACGGATCATCCACATTCTCACGGACAAGCACTCTCCGACTGCAGAACTTGTAGAGAAAGTAAAAGATCTCTACAGTCGTCGTTCAGCCGACGTCCGTTTCCTCATTCCAGTTCTGAAAGGCCTCTCAAAGGTGACTACAGTGCTTATTACATTATAGTGAAGTGTGTCGAATGTTTTAAATATTAAAGCAAATTGTTCGTGAACATTAAATTGTTTGTGTTTTTATTGATCATCATCGAATGTTTTGATAAGCTATTTATCCTAGTACTTAGGGTCTACGACTTTTACTTCACTGTCGTTATTCAATTTGATATTTCATTATAAATTAAATACTTTTTAAAATAATATACAGTTTTATTTTTATTGAAGATTTTTGTTATCATATTTAAATAGTGATTAGGTTTTCAGTTCTAATTGAGACAATTAAATTCATTGTCTTTCAATGTTCTAAACTAAAATTCAAGATCTACAGTTCAAGTTAAGATGCTTTGTCATCCAATTTTGAGATTTAAAATCAAATTGAAATTCAGTGTAATAATTTCACAGTTCAAATTGGGATTTTTATTTTCCGATTATTTGATTCTATCAGCAACAATTTTATATATATGTTATGTATGTATATATAAGACAATAAAGAATCAAATTGAGATTGATAATATTTAGAATGAAACCGCTTCTTTTTAAAAGTACAAATAACAATTCTTGCGTTGCATATAATATACTTAAAATGATTTTTTACATTATTATTTTACGTTATTAGTTTCAACGTTATCTCATAAAAATGCAAACATTAATTGTAAAATATAATATCTTACCTTGTTTTACGTGTTAGGTAAAAATTTTGTTAATAGTGCATTATTAAATTTATTAAGAATATTTTTTGAAGTTCAAGATATGAAACCGGCGTTTCAATTGCGATAACTACAATAAAAAACGCTTTTCTCCTTCAGGACCGAAAACCTAATAATTGTATGATTTATATATTTTAGAAAATATTGTTTTGACTAAATGTCTTCAAATAAATTGTGAATGTATACTTCTATATAAATACTGTTCTTTACAAGTTCTATTGGAAAAAATTTTTGGATGCATTATTTGTATAAAATCCAAGTTAAATGCGAATAAAAAGCTTATTTTTAACATTGATAATCTCTTTATTTTGTTTGTTTTGCTGCAATATTAAAATAATATATTGGAATTTCACACGAATCCAAATTCAAACTGAGATAAATTTTACACTGCATTATTTTTTAATTTGTTATTCTCCTCCTGATTTTCAATTTAGCGCAATAAAAGACAAAATATTTTCAATTGCGATAACTGATAAAAAACGTTTTTCTCCAGGACCGAAAACCTAATAATTTTGTTTTTCTTAGTTTTATAGTAACATTACTAATTCTTTACAAATAAGTAATAATTTTGGCTTTCTGTTTTAGAATGAACTGGTCGCTGCTCTGCCTAAGCTCATCCAACTTAATGAGAAAGTAGTCAAAGAAGTCTTTAGTCGACTGCTAGTTGGACATGGTAAGTCTACAAACTTCCTGATTGCTATTTCTTCATATCTGCCAGATAATTTTTTTCTTTTAAATTCTACTACTAGCTAAATGGACAGTACTATACAGTATAAGTCTTGTTTATTTTAATATAGTTTATTCAAATTTTAGATATAAAAAAATCAAGTTACTTTATAATGTTACATAATAAAGCAATATTATTGACATATCGCGAATACTTGCCAAATATTCTAATGTATTTAACTAACATTGTGTTGAACTATTCAATTTCTTCTTGGAATGCAGAACATGACCAGCAAACTTCTAGTCCAATTAGTCCGGAAGACTTACTAGTCGCAGTCCACTTACTCGAGTTCCACCGGGACGACAACGGAAAACCTCTTGTCGACCTGAAGACTATACTTCGTGCCAGTCAACTCTGCTTCACTGAAAAACGCGCTTTCACTCAGGAGAAACTCTCAATTGTGATTGGCCACCTGCTTGACCAATCATCGCTGCCCACGCTCTTCATGCGGACCGTTATGCAGTCGCTCGCCATGTACCCACGTCTCATTGGCTATGTTGTCAATGTTCTGGCTACACTTATCAGGAAACAGGTACGGTTCAATCATTTCATTAAAATGTTTTGTCGTCAATTTTTCCTTTCCCTACACTACAATATAATTCTCAGATGTATGTTTTCTTCATTTCACAAGCACTGCGGAACAAGTTTAGTTAACGATTGATTCGACCAACATTTGTGGAAAACCTTTATATTCAGAAAGAATACTAAAGTTAAAAAATTATGTTTTATATCCAGTTTTAATATATATTTTTTATATAATCTTTTTGTTCAATAATAGTTACAATGTAATTTCAAAATATTATTTTGGAAGACACTGACTGTTTTTCTAAAATTATTTTATTATATTGAAAACATAGTATCAATCATTTTGGCTAGTATTAAAATGAGTTGATTCGCGTTATCAGTAATTGATTGAGCCCAGATTAGATAGTAGCACGAAGGATATTACTTCATTTTAAGTCCATGGACTTCTGCTTATTACAGGAGGGGGGGGGGGTAACTCAGCATGAGTAGGCTGAGTACAAGGCTATGAATTCATGGAAAGATTGTGTCGACATGAACTTCAATAGGGTACACCCTTCTCATCTTCGTTTCAAAACTTGTAAAGTGTCTAGATCATTCGAATGGCAACCGCATCGTGCTTACACATACGTAGTTGGGGATCAGTGAGGATCTTTTTACTGAGTGCCTGACTCCAAAATAGTCTGTCGCTTCTGGGAGTTGTCTTTATTGGTCTTTGTTTGGAAGGTTCTTGCCATTTCTAAACTCACTGATCCATCTCTATATAGATGCTTGGGGAATACGTATGTAATTCATCTAAAATAAGTCTTACTATAGGTAGGCTGTAACAATACAATGGCTAGGCCACGCCTTAAAGCTTTCTCAACAAGTTCACAAATTGTATTTAAATGCAGTAAGGAATTTATCAAATACGAAATTAATTACTCTATAGTACCGTTAAACATTTTTAATTGCGCTAAAAAAAGATAACTAAAAGCCTGCTTACAGTCAACCGTCTGATGCAATTGAATTTTCTAATTCTTATTGGCACGTAGTATAAAGTAATATAATAATGTATAAGGTATTCTTAAACAGATTCTAAATACATAATTATATAACCCGAATAGCGATAAAAAAACGTTTATATACACCAAAGACGTAGGTTTATTCTTATTAAGATTTGTATATAATGCAATATTCAATGAAACTATCTGTTTTTAGATAATGACTATGCAAATATGCTGAATTAGGTGTACAAAATGTTATCATTTTATGGCAATTAGTTAAAAATATTCTAGTATGTATAAATGAGTAAGAAATTTTGCTCGATTAAAATATGGCGCTATCGAGTTATCCGAAAATTGAACTTTTGTCCACTATGTAACTAAAGTTTTCTAATTTACCTCACTGCTCTGTAGGCGGCATTACTACATATTTAGGCTGCTTACGTTAAGAAGAATATATGTCATTGATCAATTGTTACAAATATATAGGTAATTGTAACTTTGTAAGCGAACAAACAATGTTTCGACTATCAACCCTCTCTCGTGTCAGATTTGGAAGAATTCGGCTCTTTGGGAGGGCTTTATTCGGTGTTGTGTAAAGATGCGTCCTCAGTCCTATCAAGTACTCCTCCAACTTCCCCCTGATCGCTTGCAAGCCGTCTTTGAAAAAGAGCCCGACCTCCGAGGACACGTCAAACGATATGTGGACAACTTCTCTGCCTGTCAGGTGTGTAACTATTACCTCTTCTTATATTTTGACTACTATTCTGGGTAATAATTACATACTTTAATACCCATACTATACTACTGTCTTGGAAACATTTTAAGCTATTGTTATGGTACAAGTGCTTTGGTGATATTTTATTTATTTATAGTAAAACGGGCTTAATTATTTCTTTAGCAAATACTTTTGAAATTTCCTTTTATAGCCCAACTAACTGCTTTTTTAACTTCCGTGACTACTATTATAATAACTTTCCTAGTCGCTTCTTTTAACACATCGATGACATCCGTCATTGATTAAAAGCCTTTATCTATTGTCCTTCCAATTCTTTTGTTTACATGCATCGTACGTCTATCTTTACAACTATCCAGTCAACTAATGCGACCCAATCCCTATCCCTGCAGCGAGCGCACATTTCTCGTGGCATCATTTCCGTCCTAGAGGCACCGCCCCCAACTCCCCGTCCCGCCCCCCAGCCTCCTGCACCAGCTCCTGTAACTGTCAGTCCAGCCGCTCCTGCCGCTCAGCTCTCCGTTGGAGAGAAAGAAGAAGAATTAGTGGATAACATAACAACCTCAGTGGAGGGAGAGATACCAATCCAGCAAACCGTCTCTGCTTCTGGCGATCAGACCGTGTCACCAGTTACAACTGCGCCAGTGATGGGGGAGTCAGCTGAGTCTACTAAAAGTGTTCAACAACAAGCAGTTACAGATAAGGTTTGTTTGTACTGTCAATACAGTATCGAGCGTTCGCCAGTAAGGGATCAAAATTAGTGTGTAGTGAACCAATTTCAGAAAATGAAACATTACATTCATATAATATTTTAATAATTAATTATTACTACTTTTTAACAATCTGTTTTTTTGTCCTTTTTTACAATAATTTAAAAATAATTATTATTAATCATTGCTTTTATTTAATATCTGTAATATATAATATATTTTGATTAACTTATAACAACACCTTACTCAATTTAGAGTTGCTCGAATAAATTAGTTTTAATGAATGTCATTTTAACTGACAATCTGTATTGTGGTAAGTATTGTTTCCTATGCCATACGCAACTTTATTAGATGACTAATTATTATCGAATCTATTAGATGGTCGCCCAATTCAGCAAACTAATATTAGCACAATATGCTTGCAGCTCCAAGTGACCAGATGAATGGAAAAAGTATTAGTTAGCATAATGTAGAATCATCATAACCTCCGATCCCATATTCAATTGTTTTTGACGTAACCGAGATTCTCTTGTTTTTAATTTTATTTATCACTATTTTCGCTTTCGTTAGAAAAGATTCTAGAGTCCTCTTTGTCTTTATACCTCATTGCAGGATCGACTCACAGAAGAGAAACGCCGCACCCGAGAAAAGCTCCTTCGTCGCAAAGGAAAACTCACATTCGACCTGCCCGCCGCCTCTGTTGTTGTTAAGCAGCAGCCTGAAGAGGACCAAACAACAGTGGTAGATGAGGCAACCGAATAGAAGCGGTGGACTCTAGGAGAGACATTGGTGTTCTATCTGATTCTAAGATATTTCATGTCTGTTAAAAAGTCTTTTTTTAACCAATATTTTCCACTTGTTAATATTCCGTTTTTGGTTTGGTTTGTTAATAGCAGAAAAGAAAGATTACTAATCGGTCATTGTAGACGGTGAATATATTTTTTACAAAATTTAGTAAGTCAATCGCATTTAATTGTCCTGGACCCACTGATTAATACTTTCTTTTATTGTAATTTAGCATTTTTGTTTCAAGTCCCTCGGGATACCTTAGTCATCTCAGTATTCGAAGTTTAGTTTTGCCTATGAATTTATTTGTGTCTACTATTTTCATCAAAAAGCGATATATAGGCCTGGATTGATGAACTATCGATAAGTAGGTACATACTAGTAAGACCATTTTCAAGTATAACTTAAATTCTTTGCAAAATAAAACAATACAAAGATATTTAGCTTTATATCGTTTTTATCACTGTTATGTCCTGTCTAGTTATTTCCATTGTATTCCAATCAATTGCTCCATGTAGCCTGTTTCACAATACAACACACAAATAGCTCTGTGTACGGAAAATATGCTTTTCACAATTTACTAGAGATATGCCTGCTGAAATTAGTAAATTTCTACAAAAACGTAATATATTGGGACTTCTCATTACAATAAAAATGTAGTAAATATAGTTATTACTTGAATACCTTTTCCATTACGTTAACCGAATGAAGCCCATATTTTACAGTTTTTATGTGGCTACACTGTGTGTCGGAAGTACGTTACATCCTGCTCTTTAGCTTACTTTACATCGTGGATATTATTTAATCTTGTCATTTAGAATCTCTTCAAATATTTGAAGATCTACTAAATAGAAAGTGTAAATCATTAATAAAACTCAAAAGTTTTACTTTTCGGTACTAAGAAAACGATAGTAAACATTTATTGATTTTATTAGTAAATCACAAAGGGTGTATGTACTTTTCGTGTGGTTAAACTGTGTATTGCCTCACTCTAGAAATTATAGGAAACACAAAAGTAGGTAACATGCTGACAATAAATGAACACCTTTAAAAGATATCGAGAAATTCACTGAATTCCTTTTACTCTCTTCCCAGAGTAAGTAAAGAAACGTGTATCCTTGTTTTTCCGACCATTTACTAGTTTTTTTTGTCTTTTAAGACAGAACGAAATTGGTATAACAAAGATAAACCCTTTGGTTTATTAACTAGATGTATTAATAGGATAATTTCACGGAAGCTCTAAGATTTATATATTAAACTATTAATAATCGTTGGTTATATCCTTTCAAGCTTGTTTCAATGTAACATCATACAATTTATAATTGATCATTCTCCGGTTCTCACTGTTTCAAATTTGTATGACTTCCCTCTATCGTTCGTATATATGTATATCCGTAAGATATCTACTGACAGTGTTCTCTATCTGTATCACTTTACCATACCAAATTATTATCTTGTTTGTATTTTTTCAAGACTATATTAAACCGCTTGTTTTTACATTGTTCGTTTTCTCTCTTGCTCTCTGTACCTTAAAATGACTACAGGAAGAACCAAACAAACAACATTCTCTTTGTCTACTTACAAGTACAGGTTGTTTCAAAAGTTACTACCGTTCAAATATTCGTAAAATATTTGTTATAAAATGAGTTACATAAACATAGTGTGAACT
>JAYRBW010126657.1:0-16474 GCA_036023295.1 Invenusta paracnida | reverse complement strand
ATAATGTGTCCAGTGATTTCTTCTATGTACCCATGATTATGAAGTTTTGATAACTTCGAAAGCTCGGGAGTTTTTTTTTATTAAATATCATTTTATTACTTTAAGTGGCTTTTTTACTTATTCACTAACATTCAATATAATATACTAGTTGAATAAATTCAGTCCAAAATTATATGTTTAATATAGAAATATATTCTTCTTCATAAAAGACGAAGATTTCCCTGACCGTTCTTCTTATTTCGGTCCTTTTTAAATTACAAATGTGATTAATTATTGAAACGAATTATTTAACGGAGATTAAAACAAATTAATATAAAATAAAATGATACGCATGCATATCAACAAAGTTTATAGACACTTACCCAATAGCTTGAGATTCTCGAGAGGTTTCATAGTCAGATAGACGGTGGAATCGGCGGGTAGTGTGAACTGGAAACCAAGACTACCCAACATATTGTCCCCATTTTCAAACTCTTCAATGACAAAGTAACCCCGCCGTTCCATTTTGGTCGAGTATGCCTGTTAATCCCAGATTGAGAAATATGTACATTGCAGTTTTAACTTACACGTATTCAAATATAATTATTAAATATGAAGTAAATTAATAAAAACACTAGTATGCAATTTGTTAAAAGCTTTTCATCTAATTTCCATATGGCATTCGTGACATAAATATATTAATTTTTGTAATAAATTGTATAAGTATTTAATTAATATAGAGGAATTCCGAAATATTATATAAATGCTATATACTATATATATATAAAAATCATAAATCATGAATAATTTATGTTTATAAAGCAGGTGTAGCTACGAAATATTAATAATTAGAGAAAAATAATAATTCGATGGAACCTTATATTTCGTGATATATATACACACTTTTGTTATATTGATCAACTTGTAAAGTTCTCTTTAAAACTTGCCTTTGATAAGGTGGTCCACGAAATGTATAAAGCTTCATTGAATTATTAATTTTGTCTAATTATTAATATTTCATAGCTAAACCGATTTCAAAAACTTTATTTATTGACTTCCATAATTGCTACGCGAGAATTACAAATTTATACCACAAATAAGTATACTTACAGAAATATTAGCCGGCTCTCTAGGATTTGTAATTAATTCATAGGTTTTTGAAATAACAATTTCATTTGCGGCTGAAATTTACAAAAAAATCAAAATTATACAGAATAAATACACATACAAAAGAAATGTTAACATATATAGATATTTAGTTATACTGTATAGTCCTCAGAGTAAAGAAATACCATATTCATTACTCTATGATATCGTCAATTCAATTCAATCTATCAGCATTGTTGAAATAGTCCAATATAAAGTATATAATAGAAATATTTGATTTGAACAATAAAACTAAAACTAAAACACATAGTGTGTTTAAATTTTTTTATGATTTTCAAAAACCTCAATAAATTGATTTGAATTGATTTTCCAAATAATATCTTCATGCCCTTAGAAACAAAGACCCTCATGCTCGTTAAGATACAAAAACAGGTGAAATGCCTCAATCAAAACAATTTTTTTATAACAATAGCTTACAAACTGATTTGACCGAATTGGAAAAATATTTCAAAAAGAAAGGATGGAGGGTAAAATAAAGCTGACCACTTGGTGACTTGGATCGTTTCAGAGAACCCTGAGAGGAGCCAATGACGATATCATTGTTGTCACTGTCATCGTCATCGATAATTGACAGTCCGGGGGATGATGTGCCTTGACTTCTTCCAGAGAGTGCTGAAGAGAGGAAGGTACTAGCACGATGCGACAAAAGAAATAAAATAATTTCATACAAGTCACATACTAATAGTAACTCCAAAATACTCTTCAATATATAATGTTTTATATTTAATTATGTGGCTTTGAATATTGGGTGCATATATTTTAGCAAGACTTCGCTTAATCAAAGCCATTTAAATGTATTTAAATTAGTAATAAATAAATTTTGCATACGTCTTCTTCCGCCGGAGCTTGGCACAAGTCCTTTCTTGACCAAACTGGCTTTTGCTTCTCGCTTACACTCATCTACATTAGATAAGAGAAGTTGTGTGAACTGAAATTATAAATAGAGGCAGTGTGAAGTAAGTGTGAAGCAGTGTGAATTCTGCTGAAGTAAGCTAGTTTTATATAAAATAACTAAATATTCTAAAAGTATCATAATAAATTATTTTATCTTATAAACAATTATAAAAAAACTAACCTCAGCAAAATCCAGTTTTCCATCACGGTTGACATCTACTTTGTCCATGATATCGACCACTTCTTGCATTGTCATCTTTTCTCCTTTCTGAAACGATTAAAGACATTCTAGACTGATATTTGAATTTGAACTGCGGAAAATTTAAGCAATATGATTCTGAAAACGACTATCAATGTAGATATATGACTAAACAATTATCATTACGATTCAATTAAATTTAATTGTTCTTTTTTATAGAAAATTAAAAATATATTTAGATCATAATAGTTTAGCTAATATCTTAAATAAATTTTATAATATACAAACGCAATTAAAATGTCAAAGAATACACATTTTTATATTTAGAAAAACAAATGTAAAACAAATGTAAAGCAAATTAAAGTAATTAACTATATATGACAAACCGAAGTCATGGAAGTCAGGAATTCCTCCCTAGTGATAAATCCGTCGCCATTGATGTCAATTTTATTGAAAGCGTTCATCAGATCGTCTGGAGAGGTTGGCGGAAGTTCTTTGCAGATTTTGAGGAAGTCATCAAAAGCAAGGTATTCTGAAGAAAGAAAAGGGATTGCAAATAGCAATATTGTCATAATTTAATAATTATAAAATGTAATAAATATTTTAAACAATATGGTATTTGTATATATATAAATCAAAAACAATTATGTGTACATAATATAATCCGTATCGGAGTTAAGAAAACCACATAGGGGTTGAGCGGTAATTGATCATTACTTCACTATGTAATCGGTATCATTTATAAATGTTTAAAATTATAAAAAATTGTATATATTTCTATTTGTGTGCATCTTTGAATCATAAAATAAGTATTCAGTGAAATATAACACAATTAGTTAATTGTTAACTAAAAATTAATGATTTTGTTATGCATACATACATATACATACATATTTAGTACGAAGAAAATGTGACCAAAATGTATTGTATTTATGTATACAATCAGTTGATACAATATGAAAATATGTTAAATAATGTCAACTGTTAGAATTCACAAAAATATTCTCTACGTGATCACCACTAATCTCTACACATTTGTTGCAACCTTTGGTGGTCCAACACGAGGTTTATCATGGACAGTCACTTTCTTTAAATGTTTCTAAGATCTTGCCGACACAACTGTGTGATTGGATCTTCATCCGGATACTTTTATTGTATGCAGCAGCTATCTGTCGATGGCTTCTAATACTCGCTATCCGTATTTCAACAGTTAAAGGCATTTTTTACAAAAGCTTCATGATTCAGAATGAGAAAATCTTGCCTCAACAATGAAAAAAAAACCCTGAATTTTAGAGAGTTGAAAAATTTAAACTGAATTGCAGAGAGTCTAGCTCATCAATTCGCACATTTCCTATGGTTTCTGACTTGTGAATCACACTATATATGTATAATCATTATGAAATAAATAGCTTTTGAAATATGATTAATAATATTTTGATAAAAATTATGAACTTTACCTGTACTATCGTTCCAATATTGAGCACTTTTTTTCTTTGTCAAAGTTCTTCCGGTTTGTGATAATACTATAATAATAAAATACATAATTGGAAAATATTTTGCATTGACTATACTTGAAAAGTTTCAGACAATGTCATAACATATTAACCTAATTTTTAATTGTAAAGAATTAAATTCAAATTGTAAAATTGGTTTGATATTATATCACATACCGTAATTTATTTTTCTGAGCTGCACAAATAAACATTGGTTGACTATGTGCTCCAAACAAAAAGTATGTAGATTGCTTTGGAAATAAACTATTATTGAAAAATTAATCTAAACTTACATGTTATTAGGTCATCAAGGGATGTTATACGGTTGTTTGTGTCTTTGAGAACAGTTATGTAAGCGATTTTACAATCATTATGAAGTTCATTCATAGAACTGTGATGTCTTTTTAATGCTGAAATCTGTCAAATAATATATACATATATATATATACAAATTGAAATATATATTCAAGGTAATAAAGTTTAAGGTCGGTTAAGCCAGAAGTTGTATAAACCAATTAGATGTTCTATGTAAATAATATGTTTTTTAAATAATATCTTTGTTTTTTGTAGTCAACTTAAAGTTAATAGTCTCTTTGGATCAGTAAAAAGTTAACTATTGGTAGAATATTTTGTATATTTAAAAACATAGCTAATGTTAAATAACATTTTTAAAACCAGATACAGATACATTTTTATCTTCGTAGTTACCAACATTGTATCAGTTAACATTTTCAAATAAAAATCGCAAGCAATTTCGTTCCTGCTATTTGTGGATTGGTTAAATACATTTTTCGAATATATCATTTGGAAAGTCTGTATTTAAAATTATTTTGTGAAATATATTTAATAGTAAAGATATTCCACTGTTAGAAAAATATATAATGTGATCGATCAATAACAATCTATTTGCATTAGATTATTTTATGTTTTAAGATCCCTCATCTCATGCAATGTTTCATTATCACCAACATTTTAACAATATATGACCTGAGTTTGAATTTTTTCATATGTGAATATCATAGAAGCATATCTTAGAAGATTATTGTAAATATGATTATTAATATTGATTTGTTTCAGATAATTCATACTTTCTTATTAATTTCTTTAAGGGTAAAGATTTTTAGTTGCTTGGTCTTTTTCATGTCATGATGATTTTTGTGAATATGATTATTTATATTTGTTTTTCATATAATTCTTATTTTTTATTTTATTTTTCACATTAACAAGTTCTGTATTCCTTTCACAATGCATGTTAAAAAGAAAGAATTTGTAAGAAAAAATTAATGAATGGATTGGTGACACCAACAAATAAATCGCAATGCTACTTGTTGCAGTTAGCTCTTTATTAATAAAAGCAATTGAAGTATTTATTATTATATATTATTTATTTAATGCTTTCAAAAGGACACTGACAATGGACTCCATGGTGCAACAGTACAATTTTAGTTTATGTATAAAGGAACTATTTTTTTAATAATCACATAATTACTCACAACAATTAACAAAATCTCAATTTAAGCTTGGTAATAGATATGAAAAATTCCTGAGATATGTACTGTGTAAAGAATTGAAAAACTATTTTCGCAATTACTCAATATTAAACACTTGAACAAATACTTATCTGGATTCATAATCAATATTTACTGGATTGTTCTAAATGACAAATAAATTTGGTGCTCATCAGTGATTCATTTTTACCATATTAATTCATGAAATAATGGTTAGCATTTTCTGTGAAATAGTGGGTAATAATAGAAGAATGACATAAATGTAAAAAAATCGCAAGTAGAGTAAATAGGGCCATTAAGATCTGGAAAATGATAATAAATTATTGAAAACTCATACAAACACCTACAAAGAAAGTGCAATACACTGATTTTTTAATATGTTAACTAAAAAATCGCAAGTGGAGTCAAGAGAGATTATTCAGATCACATAAATAAGTAGAATAATGTCTGTAATTTATTTTGGAAGTAGGAGAAAGCCTTCATTGGAAATCCATTAAGAGCTACATTGCTGCTAATAGTATATTTTAATAACCCATAAATGGATCTAATTTATAATATTTGACAAAGAATAAATAACAATAAACATACTAAAGAACACAAAGGTACAGCATTGAAATGTGCCAATAATTTGATGGATAGGAGTCCAATAATATTTTGATAAATTGCTAATGACTTATATTTATATTTTTTTATTCATCAGTTAAAGTTTTTCATTTGCAATTGAAAATGTTGATTTGCTGATTGGATGTCAATGCAGAAGTGCTACAGGGTGTTTCAAAAGTCTGTTAAATGATTAATATTTTGTGAACATATGAAATATGTAAAAAATCTATAAAAGTAAAACAAAATATATATTGGATAAGATACATTTCACTACATCACCAGCAATTTATTTGACATTATGAAATGAAGTTTACTCACCCAATCAAAATAATTATTATCTACAATTTTATATATTACTCATATTAATCATATTACTCATATATTACTATATATTACTCATTAAATGTTAATAATTTTTACGAACTTTTGAAACACCCTGTAGATGAACTCAGACATTCATCTCGGGACTTTTCTTGAAAGAAAGGGAGGATGTTTGGATGGTAACTGTTGAAACCGAACAGTATTATCATTAATGGAAAACTTTTTATCTCTATCGTATAAAAAAATAAGCTAGAGATATATAACTATAATTTTATTTTTATTAAGTGCAAATTATTTATTTATATGTATGATATAATTTAATAAAAAAATAATTAATAGCAAAATTTAATTATAAAATAAATAATTTTGTTATTTTAAATATGTGTTTAAATTCATAATATATATCTAAATTTATACTTCTATGCCCAATTTGATAAAATTTAGGAGAAAATATAAAAACATTAATGGAGTTCAAAGTAGGCACTAGTATATTTTATTTGTATACTTTGTTTAGATAATATGTCATTTTAATAGTATGTGGCTATAATAACAATGAAATAACTTCATTGCTTATACTTTGTATAAATAATTCCAGCAGAATTAAAATTGCAATGATCAAGATAGATATTGATTTAATAATTAAATTGACTTATTTAAATAAATTCTTTTTCATCAAAGATTTTAGTGGAGCTGTACATCCTCCATACCCATAACCCTTTGATCTGCCCTAATTATAAATATTATGTAGATATAAAACTATATTTTTCAATTGAATTACAATAACAATAAAAGATAAATATATCAAAGTAAAAAGATTTTTGCTATCAACATATATTTATTCAATAAGTTATCATTGTTTAGACAGCTTTATCAATGGTAAAGTAAGTAATAATAAAATATTATTAAAGACATATTCAGTAGTTAAAGGCTTTATGTTTTTGTATATTTCATGTATTTACTATAATATTAATACAATTTTCATTCTAATAATACAGTTATTGATAAAAAATACTCATATTTTAGCCATTCTGAGTACCACATTTACTGTTACCAGTTCTGGCAGAGTCAAAACTGGGCAATCCATCTATGTCTTCCTGATCTGATTGTTAATCTTTTTTTCTTCTTCTTTTAAGTGTTATTTGCCATATTGGGTCATCTATTTCAAATGGTCAATATGTTGCTTATACTAAATATCATAAAGACTGGTATAAATATAATTATAAATACATATTAAAAGCAAACTCAAACAATTTCTTAAACTTACAAGAAGCTTGTATATGCATTTTATCAAGATCTTGAGCAGTAGTAATATAATAAGTGAAGTGTGATGGTAGCATACTATCAAACTGGTTAAACAGATCACTGAGGACCCTAAGTCACATGTCTTATTAATTAACTACTGTCTCTACATAGTCATCTTTTCTTTTTGTCTGATTTAGTTTTATGTCCTGAACCCTAACTTCAATATATATCAATCTCAGGTATAACACTTCACTTTCTTAATTCCTAGGCTTGAGCATGTATACCTTAGTTGATGTCTAATTATCTTCCTCTCCCTTAGGTTTTGTTATATTTGTTTGTTGTCTACTCTAGGATGTTTTATTCTCTTTTATCTAGAAGCAGCCAGTCCTTCCATTTTAGTGTATCTTTGTTCTGTTATTTATATATTATATAATTACCCTTTTTTTATTTTATTTTTTAAATTTTCCTTTATCTGGTTTTTCTTTTGGGTCAACTGTCACTGATGATTTTTTAAATTCTGACCATATTCTAATGTTATTTAGAGTCAATTACTATTTATTTTGCAGGCATGTAGCCAGACTTTTGTTAGTGTACACACCCTCTTACAAAGAGGTAAATGCACTTTCAGGTTATGTCTACTACACTTTTTAATCATACTCAACACTATAATCTATTTTCTGAATAATTGTATATATGAATTAATAAGGAAATTATGAACTATATGTGATAACTTTTGTTACATAATTTGAAAATATCAACATAGGTATAATTATGATACAAAAAATGTGGATATAGGAGTAAATGTTGACATATAATAGTATATATTAATATAACCTTAATCAAAAGCCAGTGAAATGTAAAGGTAAATATAATCTCATGTGTTCAATATTTTGTTATTAAATTAAAAAATATCAAAATATAATATAGAAATACAAAAAGGAAAATTGTTTTAACAAATTATCTGGCATGTCATATTTAAGTACAGTCAATCTAAAGTCAATCCATTTAGGTATATGACCTTAATCAAAGACTAGCAAAATACGATTTAGTCCATCAGCAGCAAATTTTACAGGCTATGATAGTTTATGATTTAATTTCACTAGATCTGCATGAGGGCCAGGTCCAACATTGTTTTGGTTGATGTTTTGTTTTGCAGAAATGTTTTTTATCTTTCTTATAGTACTGAATAAACATTTCTTGATAATTATTCTTGTTTTTTAGTACAATCCCATGGTAAGCATTTAGATAGAACTTATAGAAATGAATAGTAAGAATAAGTAAATAAGCAACTATTTTATATATCTATATAAATAATTTACAGATGCAGTCAGTCATGCTTGTTTTTTGATAACTAAATTATATTATTCTGTGTATTGCAGGATTATAACCCACACTTACAATTATTTTTTATCAACCAGTCACTATCACCCAGTGATGTAATCCATAAAGATGTAACCCACACTTACAACAAATATATTCTAAATATTCTGGATATTAAATTTTACATAATAGAAATAAATTATTATATGCAATAATAACAGTTAAATAATACTGGTAGTCATGGTATTAATATGCTTTAAAATTTCACTGAGACAATGTTTAGAATAAGTTAACTAAACAGACAGTCATATTTACTTCAGACAAAATTTTTAACATATTTTTATATTTGATGTCAGATGACAGCCCTATAATGATATTTACTAAAAATGTTATTATAGTTTGTAGTAGAATCATATTTTTGGATAATTTGTTAAAATAATAACTGAATCTTAGTGAAAATAAATAGGGGAGAAAAATAAAATTATATGCAGTTCTGATGACGAAGATTCTTTTTGTGCAACCAAATAAGTGCCTTTATTATCTACTTGTAAATTTGCTTGATTAAATATCTAAGGCAAGTGGACACCTCTTATACTTAAATTATGAGGGTAAAAAGTTGGACTCAGACATATATAATTCCTTATAGTTTTAAGAGATTAAGTTTAATGGTTTATAGGAAGTTTAAATATACTAGTTTTTATATATAGTCATCAGACAGTACATGCAGTATCAATAAATAGTTGCTTGTATATGCTTTTAATATAACTAGTGTAATTATAGAGTCTATTATTGAACTATATAAGTATAGTTAGTTATAGTTTAGTTAAAAGTCAATGCTGTCTAATTTTATATGGCCCAATAGGCAGTGCCCAGAGGTGTATGCATATATATCTCTCTACATATGCCTGGCTATATTACATACTTGAAAATAATAATTTTCTAATGAAAATATATAATTTTCAAAATTAAATATATATTGATTAAACTAATAGGTAATATCCCAGTTTCCGCTATTAAATTAATTTTTGATTTTTTTAATTGAGGAGATTCTTGATAATCATGGTGTGGTTGCAGCCACAAGCGGCCGTCAGCTTTTAGTACAGTGTATATGGGTATATAATATATATGTATATTTAATGTATATATAATTACATATAATATATATAAAAAATATATAAAAAAATTGAAAAATAATTTAATGCAGGAAACTGGGATATAATAACCAACTAATAGTAATACTATAGTATTAGTATTACTATTAGTAATAGACTCTATGACTATGAAATTGATACTACTAGTACTATAGTTGTATTTCTAAATGTAATAATACTATTAATATTTACAATTACAATGATATATTTTAATCACTGTCAGTAATACTAATACTGCCCCCTGTGCATAGTGCCCATTTGCAGGGCAAAAGGAGATGGATGACATAATAGTAATAGTAAATAGTAATAGTATATCAGTATCACTATATAATTATAAGTAATTATTAATAATGACATAATTATACCACCAAGACAAAAAAATAAAATTAAAATAGATCACTATTAAATTATGGATATTAATTTTTACTTACAGACATTTCTAAAGCAGTCTTTAGAAACTATTAATCAAAAATACTGATATACTGTTTAATACTGTTGCTAATGTAATCTTATTTTAAACTGTGCGCATTTTGTTTAATTTGATTGTTCACTTATATATATAGGTATATGTTTTAATAATATGTATATGTAAAATGCTTATATAAATATTTACATTTAAAATAAGTTTTAATTGCGTTAAATTTTATTAAATATAATAAAAATGTAGTCGTTTTAAAGAGCGTTTGAATAAAGATGACAAAATATATAATATATATAATATACAATATATAAAAGTTTGGTGTCAACTATAAAACAGTAAATATCCCATAAATAATAGGTTTAGAAATTATAAAATGTAATGATATGAATTTAATAAACGTCTTATACCTTTTTTCCAGATTCATCTCCAGATTCATCTCGAGATGTTGGAGATGAATGTACGTGTTAATACAAATATATGTATGGTAATCCTGTATGACGTCATAACTTTTGAAAGAAGGAATTAAACTAAATTTGGAAAGAGTTGGTATTCCTAAAATTCGATAAGCTTTCGATTAATATGAAAATCAACTTTGTAGGCTAAATTGTTCTCGAGATAAAGTTGGAGATGAATGTAGAGATGAATCTGGAAAAAAGGTATATGACGTCATTTATTTATATGTTCTTAATATAACATAACGTTGTTCATTACTTATAATATTAACAATACTAATGATAAATAAATTCTAAATAATGTTTAATACGTCGATTACAATTTTCCTTAAAGAAGTATTGGAGGTAATCTATGAAAAACTTTATATAATTTTGTTTAAAACTGCAGGTCTCTATGGTAAATATTCATAAATTTAAATAATTGGTTTTATTTTCTACAAATCATTATTTTTCTCTAATTATGGCTACAATTCCTGTTAACGAAGTTTGTTTTCAACATTTGATTGATCGTATGAATCAAAGTCACAGTCCAAAAGAGAAATTTGAATTATTTTATTATTCTCCTGGATTTTACAGTGGCCTTCAGGTAAATTATTATGAATATAATTTTAACCTTGATATTTACATAATATTAATATGTTTATATCCCAGTTTCCTTCATTACATTATTTTTCGATTTTTTTAAACCTTTTTGTATTATTATACTATAAAAAGCTGGCGGCTGCTTGCATCCACTACCACACCAAGAAACTCCTGAATTATTAGACTTAGTATTATTATTATTTTTATTTAAACATGATGGCAATATATCAATGTGAATGGGTCTAATAATTGAGGTAATTCTTGATAATCATGGTATGGTCACAGCCATATGTAAAAATATATGTAAATATGTAAATGTATAAAAAAATAATTTTTAATGCAGGAAACTGGGGTATAAGAAAACCTAATATTTGTTTTTTATTTAAGCAGTATAATATAAAATTAAATATCATAAACAATATTTCGGATTTATTAATATTATATTTAAATTTTTATAAAATTTGACTTTACAATAGTATATTATATTTTCTCTGTATTTAAATATGTCTATTACTATATTATGTTATAACTATAGTTATACTTATAGTTGTACAGTTCTTTTTTATTATTTAATTTACAATTCTTTTCAACATCTGGTAACCTTATATTTCATATTATAAAGATAGAGACCTCAAGTAGCCAGTCTCTAGTTACTTCTTACATATATCTAAGAAGTAACTATTGCTGCTTTTGTTTGTAAAAAAGACTATTAGTAACTTTTATTAAAATTAATGAAATATTTATATAAAAAAGGTAAATAATAAAAAAGAACCACTTATACATATACTACTTTATAATATATTTCCTTTATTTTTAAATTATTTTAAATAGTTTTTAAAATAGCTGACATTATCCATCTATTATCATCTTTATTCTTTATGCTTTAGCATCTTAACTTATCATTTATATTAAATATTAATAAGAAAGTTTTACAACAAATAATCATCATTCAATTAAATAATATACCATTGGCATTACTATTATCTTCTGTCTATATACATATTTATTTTTATTTACTGACATGCCATATCATAGGCATACTATATAATTATATATAAATACTATATATAAATCAATGCACATTAACTATTTTTCCTAAGGGTAATGATAAATTTATTATAAAATTGTTATCTATTTAGTGTTGATAGTCTATTACATTATTAATTACTATTACTATTAATATTAATACAAAACATAATATATAATTACAACATCTATGACATATTTAATGTTCTGTAATCTATATTATTAAACTGCTTATTATTATATTTTATATTAAAAGAATATAAGTTAAAATGTTTATAATAAATAATCATCATTCAATTAAATAATATACCCTAGAAGACTTATATCAAAAGAGAGAAAAATCAATGATTTTTATTTATAATAATTATATATGAATATTTATTTAAATCAATTATGTAAAATAATAATATAGTTATTTAAAACATATAAACAGTGTAAACTTAAATAAACCATTAATAATACTTAACTAATAAAACTCTGGCTTAGAGTTATTAAATAAACATTTAGTTATATTATATTATTTTATAATAATAATATAATATATGTTAAAAGCAGTTATTTCATATTCAATTTAGTTGCACAGGATGATTTGTAATATGAGGAACCACTTAAAAAAACAAAACATTGTCATGAAATATTCAAGATTATTATTATAACATTGCCAACAATATAAAAATATTATTAAATTAAAATAAATCTTTATACCACTATTTTAAGAAATATACTTTAGATAAATATTTAATTAATTCTTATATACAGGTGGCCCATAATAGTTCCAGACTTCCGGAAAATTTGCTATAATTTATAACACCATTAATCCAAATATCTTTTTGTTAATTGATAAAGCATAAACATCACTTGATGCATAATCTATTCAATGAATTTTTAATTTTAATTTATTTGTCTATGAATAAAATCATAGATAAATGAATTCACAATTCAAAACTATTAGTTTATTATTTTACTGTTCTTTGCAATGGCTGGTTTTTTGCATTGTATTGATAAAGCTACTATTGTATTAGCATATGCCTGGAATCCTAGTGGAGTATATGTACAATATATTATCATGGCATAATGCAATATCCAAATTTGTGACAAAACTCCAAAGTGTCTTTTTATTATCACAATGAAAAAAAAAAATTTGTCTATCTTTAGACAACAAATTGTTTTAAATTATAAAATTTATGTTTACAGATTCTGTCCATAAATTTTAAAACAAAAGTTGCTTATTTTTCTAAAATTGATTACTGTATAATTTTTAATTTTACATTTCAATAATATTTTGTTCTGCACTATTACACAATATTATAATTAAGCTCAGTACATAATTTATTACTTTGATTTTTTTCCAAGATAATTAATAATATTTAGATTTATTAAAATAATTTTATATAGGGTATAAATTAAAAATTATATTTTTATTGTAATACATTTAAACTACAGGAGCTTGAATATAAAAAACTTTTATATTGATTATTAATTAAAGAAAAAATCAATTATGTCTTTGATGTGTGTGCATAAATAATTTATAACAAATAAAATATATAGTTGTATAATACTTACATTGTCTATTATCTTTTTTTGTATGCCATCATTAAAGATAAATATATTTTTCAATGAGACATTATTATGTTTTGAAATAATACTTAAAACAACTTTTTATACAGTTGGTATATATATATATAAATACAGGAAGTTACATTAATATTATGTTTTATATATTACTTTCTGAGAATGAAAAATATAGAATAAAACAAGTAATAATAATAAACATAAATGTGATGTTATTTTTTAAAATCAAAAGAGCAACAGTAATGTAGTATATAATAATTATAAAAACGGTATCAAATGTGTTTCTCTTTGCTAATTATAATTATACTTTTCAAATATACTGACATCATAAATATAATATATATATATATTACATATGGTTTTTAAAATCAGATAATCTAAAGAATGCTAAGTCAATGAGCAATATTGTATAATACACAATAGTGAGTTTATTTATATTTATGTTTAATTAGATACTATATTGAATTTTAAATTTGATTTGAAAATAAAACATGGAAAAATAATATAAAAGGATCTTTAATGTTAAGTAGGATAAATTAAATTAATGTATTACAACAATTATTTTATAATAAGTTTAGTTTTATAATCATTTATTTATCTTTTCTACTTATAGCTGTAAATTACATTTTTTTAAATGACCTGTTAAAATTTTACAACAAACATCCAACAGTTTTTTAATTACAATTTTAGATTACTTCTGCAGTTGGTAAATTAAATTTGGGTTAGATATATATATTTTTTATTTTAATGTTTTGTAATAATTCTTGTTGTAAACGTTAAATTATACAACAATAGCAATTACTTTTTAAAAAACTTTAAACATACTAATTAAACAATTTAAGAATACACTTAATTTATGACATTAACTTGACAAAAATCCCATTATTAAACAATATTTCTAAGATTTGTAACACATGTATTTAATTAATGTTTTGAATTTAATTGAAACTAAAAGGTTTATTTTTTATAGAAGTGATAAATCATGTAAGTATATATATTTGGACTACCCATCATTTTAAAAACTTATTAGTATTAAAATTAAAACAATTATTGTACTTTTTGTACATCAATATTTCATAATCTAATTATATTTTTATTATCATAAAAAACATACATGCACCTACATTGCACCTAAGCAGTATTGTATTAAAAATATTATGAAGGTGGGGATAAGGCAGATATCAAATGAATTTTAAGACTAATACCAATATTCTTATGATTTTACTTTGATGTTAATAAAATAAAATAAAATAAAATAATTATTAATTTAAATTAAATTAACAATAATGTAAATATTATAAATTTAAAAAATTAAGAAATACATACTATGTACCAATCTGTATTAACTGAAATTGATTAAATAAGTATAAATGATACATCTTTTAAACAAAATATTTACAAAGGAAAAATGTAAATGATCCAACAGTATTAATATATTTGTATTATGCATAGTTGATTTTATCTATTTAAGAATATTTTTAATTGAATAATTTTTAGTTTTATGTAAAAAGAACTATTGTTTAAAATGGAATATCAAAACAATAAGCCAAAACAAATTTACAAAATTTGTATAAATAATAATATTTAAATTTAAATGTTGTTTTAATATATTAAAATATTTTGATTTATTTAAAAATGGTTTACTGTCCTATTAAAGTAAGTTATGTATATACATATTTCTCATCAGACTATTTTATTAATTTTAATTAAAATTATTGTATATATCTATAACTCATTTACTTATTTTTGCATATTGGGGAAATTTTTAATCTAAAGTATTTTAAAATGTGGAATATAATGTTTTATGTTGATGTATTATTTTGCTATTTTCAAAATGTTATATATAAGTAATGTTTCTCTTCAGAGTTAATAAATTATATAATATATTCATTAGTAATTAAAGATTATAATTTATTTTACTTGCAGGCGGCTGTATTACTTTCTTGTTTTAAAACAGCTCCAGAGAAACACAGAGTTATTAAAGTCCTCGAAAAGGTATTCATCTATTTATTTGTTATATAATAGATATATTTATCATGCATATATTTACAGGGTGGCCACATATCCTCGAAATTCGCTCATATACTCAAATATACTCGAATTTTAAAATTATGTTAAAATATACTCATATTTTTTTGTTTATCCTCGAATTTTCTTATTTATCTTTGAATTAAAAAACTATTCATGCTACTTTTTTATGGTTTAGTACTTGATATAAATTTTCAGTTATTTAAGAAAACATCTTAATTTAATTAATCAACTTTTACACTTAATTTATTACACCCAAAATGTATTTTATTTTCACCTAAATAATAAAAAATGGTGTATGCGGTCTTTAAAAATAGTTGAATATTTGCCCTGTTCTTTAACAATAAAAGTGGGATAAATTTTATTTTTCCGTAACATATAACTGTGCAGTAATGTTTGAACAATCGACTCTCATTTTATTAATTGTCATTTTCATCTTACAATTTTTTCTGGCTTGCTTGCAGTTTTACTAAGACTTTTATATTTAGACATGGCAATATTATGTGAAGAGATGTT
>JAYRBW010126646.1:0-16474 GCA_036023295.1 Invenusta paracnida | reverse complement strand
AGCGCAGTCTCTAATAGAAGCGCATCAATAATGTTCAAGTTAGAATAGAAGCGCATGCGCTTATAATAGCGTATTTAGGGTAGTTCTGAATTTCGAAATTAATAAGGCATTTTAACGAATTAAAAGATAAATTACTATCAAAAGTGCTTGTGGAAATTGTTATGCTGAGCGTTTCAATTTGTTAATATGTATGATAAGTTATATAGGAAATTGCAAATTTGCAAATTTTATTTGTAACTATTAAAATTATTAAAAAAACGTACAACATTTATGTATTGAGTTTTTTGTAAAGTCGCAAAGAATGAAAATGAAATATTTACGAATATATTAAATAGAGGTATTAATTTATAAAAAGTACAATATTATAAAGGCTAAACATTTCCATTACTTGTAGACAAACAAACGAACATTTTTTCAAAAGAGAAAAATATATGTTTTGGAATAAACAACCCTTTACCTAATAAATGCATTATTATTTAAGTATAGATTTATTAATATATTACAATTGTAAAAGCATTTATGCAATTAAACGGTAACAGCAATAAAATTAAAGCGTTTATCTTGGTTGGCAAAAGGCCACTTTGTGAAGCTCAATGAGACAATGTCTTATTATCTTGAAAAAGTTAAGAAATAATACCTAAAACCTACATAAATACAAAGATCTTTTCCAAAAGATCCCAAATATTGGAAAATTCAGAAATTCTCGCAATTCGTATCGCATGCATATTTTTTTGTCATACAGAACAATTAAAATATCTATCAATAAGATTTCCCGATCAATTTTTCAAGATAAGATTGAAGGCATCAAATTTAAATAATAAAATACATCTTGCATAAAACATGCTAGGTAAAAAAGCTTTTTTATATTTCAAAATGTGTGACAAAATCGGTAGAACATATATTTTTGTGTGATAACAATTTTTTTGTATTATCGGTATATCGGTTATCCCCTACAGGGATAATGTTCAAACTTCCTGGTGGAATAGAGTTTTAAAATTTGGCATAACGATAAACGAGCAAGTTTTGTAACACATTCCATTGAAAAAAGAGAAAAAATTAAATCAAAACAAAATTTGAAAAAAATCCTTAAAACAAAATTTGTTTTGGTAAAAAAATAGCAGTACATCACAAATATTATAGTATATTATGTAAACAATAATTTGTGTTTATTAAAGTACAAAAAAAGAGAATTTCATTTATTTAGGAATTTGAAGTTCTTTTATATTAACGTTATTTGTTTACCCAGGTCACGTGACCATCCCATAAGGTGTACAGTAGTGAATATAGATCACGTGACCATCCCATAAGTAGTGAATATAGGTCACGTGACCATCCCATAAGTAGCGAATACAACACTAAAACTTATAAAAGTAGATTTTAAGAAAAGTCACGGAAATTTAAATTGCTCAATTTTTTCGTTGAAAATTCACAGCAAAAATGCTGGAGGGGGTGGAGCTCCCCCAGCCGGTTAAAGATTAAATAATGTAAAATTAACTATAAGTTCAGTTTATGTTTCTAAAATAATATCATTAGACAGACTATGAATGACATCGTTGAAACCACCCTCATCTGTTCACCTTTGCAGCGACCGGATCAGCCTCTCCACTCCCCTCCGGACCAGAACTCGGTCCCGCAACCCCCGCCCCCTTTCCTGTAGTCAGTTGGACCCGTTTGGTCCTCTTGGAGAGATGGAAGAGCTTCAGGTTATGCAGAAGTTCCAGGGTCTTAACTTCCGCAGCCGCCTGGGGATGCGTGTCACGCTGAAAGTTGGCAGTGGCGTAGTGGTGAGCAAGTCTGAATTCTAACCGATTTCAAATACCGCCACAGTTCGTTAAATAAACCGACGTTTTTTGCATAAAGGTGTGATGGTCACAAGTGCATGCTGTCAACACATAATTTAGAAACTAATACATAGATTAGAAATTAAAAATAATTTCAAATACCTTCAAAAATACCTTCAAAAATACCTTTGCTGAAAGCTTTTACAGGACACGAAAAAATAATATATTTTTGTTTAAAATATTATTAAACTACAAAAACAAGTGTTCATTCAATGCAATTAATTAATTAATGATGTAGTATCATTTTGAAGCTTAATTTTTACAATAAAAAGATAGCTTTGATAGCTTAAATTTACTTTTTATAATTTTAATGTTGTAATATCGAATAATTTGTAATCAAAATATTTCATTGAATTATAAATTTTTCAGCATGCAAGCATTATATTGAATTATAATTAAAACGTTCTGAATTTCTGAAGCTATAAATATTCTATTTTTAATTAAGTATATTTTAAATTGTAACAATTTGTATAACTCAAAAATAGATCAATAGATTTTTGATACGTGCCCGACACTCCAATTCGCAGACAAAAGATAACTTTTATCAATATATCAAAAAAAAGGGGGAAAAGACGTTAAATTAGAGAATCAGAACCATAGATATGAGTTTTACTTGATAAACATAGATTGGCTATCTGAAAATAGTGTAACAATTGGAAAAAGTAAGATTGTGGTCAAAAATAAAGAACCTTTCTAGATTTTTAATTACCATGACGATAAAAAGAATAGAAAAAATAGTATATTGATATATTTATAAAAATTCTTTTCTATAATAGTATGTAAATGAGTTGGCATATTATCAATATTTTGAAATGCGATATATGCTGACAACTATCGTAAATGTACATTATTTTCAATGGAATTGTTTTAGATTGCCATTCTATGTATATATTGATTGATTTCTATGATTAGAACATATGCTTTTTAATTTAAACATTTAATTTAAACACAGGTTAATCTAAACATTTACACAGGGTGCTTAGTATAAGCAACGAAATAACAGTGTATCGATGTGAATACACCATTTATTTTTTACAGAATAATATTGATTATCATTACTTATTATGATTAAAAAAATAAAAATAAAATGACAAATGGCAAATGGCAAATATGAATAGGAATAATATAGAAAATAGAAAAGGAGTAAAGTCGAATACACATAATGTAAAATAATACAAATCGAGGAAGCTTGAATTGAGTGAGTAGATACCTTGAGTAGAGTGAGTATGGGCTCCACAAGCAGATCGAATGTATCCCAACTGTTGTAAGCAAAGGCCCATTTAACCAATTGAACCACTCCTGCCACACTAACACCATCAGCCCCAAGTACCGCCAGCTCCATGAGAGAGCCCTGTTCCTGGGATAGAACTCCCTGCAGAGGGGAGACCTCATCGCCGTGTACCCGGCCCCGCTGGCTTGTGTTCCCACCACCGCCTAGACCATGCGGGTAAAGTCGTATAGTTGCTAGGATTATCATGATTATTGAACGTAAATGTGAACACACAAATGTATTTCTAAGATTTTATGTATGTTCTTATGAATGTCTGAAGAAATATATATATACATAATGCATATTCAGGTATTGCTTGGGTAGTAATTCTATGTCAACATTATATACTAAATTTACAATCTTTAAATTTATAAAATTAACATCTTTACATCCCATCTATTTTATCAAAACCCTTCACAGTTTCTACACCTTAAATATTATTTGAGATCACGCCCTTACTTTAGCTCAATGAATACCTTGACCTTACGATGTATCCTGTATATTTATATGTAAGCTTTATTTATATAGAGGCAATTGAAAATTACAAGTCCACGCATAGATACACAATAAAAATTATTAATAATATATACAATAATAGGCATGTTGTCCTGATACTCATATGATTGAGAATGGACATTTTGATTATGAATTTAAAGTAATTAGTAGGTATATTATGATAGTTATTTTGATTTTGATTATAGCGTAGGCTAGTTAATAAAAGTACTTTGTTCTGATAAATCTAAATTAAAAAGTTTTGTTTTAACTGTACGAATATTAAACATGAATTATAATTGTCCAATTTATAATAAAGATTAAATGTATAACCGTTTTTCACAGAACGAAAATCGTACTATGCAGCCGTAAAGAAAGAGAAAGAGGGAAAACAATAAAATTTAAGAAAAATTGTGCTGGAAAGATGGAACATAAGTAGAAGATCATAATCTTTAATAAGAAAGTAAGATCTTCTATATGTATATATATATAAATATAGTTTGAATAAAAAGGTGGGAAAAAGCAAGTAAACATATAACCTAAATTGTCGATCATTGTAGGTTTTCGTACTTTTTGTTTTATTATCCTCGAAATGTTAACTGTGAATTATTGGAACAGTAATGATTGCTTATATAATTTTGATGGAGATCTCCAGATAGGAATTAGAATTTAGAAAAACTATATATTTAAAATAAAAAGTACAGTTTTACGATAGAATAGAGTATTCATAAGTTCAATAATAATAATCAAAATAATCAATATAACATGTTTTGTATTCCTTAGTATACGCACCAGCTACGATCTCTTGTGCAGCAAGAAAGAGCTCAGTATGAACATCGATGATCTCCTGTTCCGTATCAGGGGGTCCATGCTGTAGAATCCGTTTGTTTGAGTTGGACAGGCTCTCCAAGATGCAGAAGAATTGGGCAGACGACCCATCGAACATCTCTGAGAGGAAGCGTTCTGATTGGGTGCGTGGCCATGGAGACTAAATGGAGGTTTAAAATAATGGGAAGGGGTGGAGAAGGGGACGCATGATAGAGAAGTTATTATTTCTTAGTAGTCATAGGACTAATTAGGGAGAACACTGCCCCGTACACACGTTCAAGCCTATGGTGGCCGAGAATCCCTTTTATTAAAAACCGTGCGCTTTATACTTAATGGTTTGTTTTTGATGATAAACACGTGTGTTTATGCGTTTTTGGTTAAAAAAATATATTTTTCGAAAAACAAACGTGTTTATCTTCAAAAACGCGTCTTTAGTGAAACACATATGCATTTTGGTGAAAAACTCACGTGTTTTTAGTGAAACACACAAATAGACAAGAGTTTTTCATAAAAAACGAAAATACTCATGTGTTTTTCACCAAAAGCACAAAAACACGTGAATTTTTCACCAAAAACACAAATACTCATATGTTTTAACCAAAAAAACAAAAACATGTGAATTTTTCACTAAAACGCATATGTTTTTCACTAAAAATGTATAAACAATAATAAACACAGGATGTTTATCATAAAAAACACACTTTTAAGTATAAAGCGCACGGTTTTTAATAAAAAGCTCTCTCGGCCACCCTACAAGCCAGCTTGACAAGTTGGCTTAATGAAAAACGATGGCTTTGCACGAACAATAAAACAATAATAGTAGAATCGATAAAATCTTCAGCTACAAGTTTACAAATTTATCATGTGTTGCATTTTTTAAACCAATAAGAGTTTGGCTTGACAAAAATATTTAACAAGTTTAATTTCTGACAAGCCAAACCGTCAAACCAATCGATGGGCTTGCCGAACCGGCTTCGGTGTGTACGTACGGGGCCTTACACACTACCACTGCAGCAATTTTGAAAGTTTTTATAAAATATAATAATATTGAAGACATTCGTCAGTAATGTAAAAGAAGTGTGGGGAATTACCGATAAAAATCGATTGATCATAATTTAAATGGAAACGTTAAAATTACTTAACTGTTATTGCTAATGATTTATTGTAAAAGTTATTGACTAATGTTACATATTTTTTAGTATAACGTAAACTTCCAACATTTAAAAAAATTATTATTTAATTTATAAATATTGATTTTTTTCTGAATATATAAATTCGAAACGTTTGAAATACTATGAATCGGGACGGCTACATATTTTCCTCTATTCATTATATATGTGTATATTTTACTGCATGTTAATTAGGACATGTTAATATACCTAATGCATAAATTATGCTTTACACGACTGTAAAAATTGTCAACATGTATATTTTTTATTTATTTTTCAAGTAATAACTTCAATCAAACTTTACCGTTTTTCATATTTTCAAAGTGTATGTCTATAGAACTTCACAATTATACTCTCCTGATAATATTTGACAAAAAATGCAAATGAATAATTACAGAATATGTAGCTATGCCCTACAAGCAATGTGAAAATGGTCAATTCATAGTCAAAACTAAATATTACATTTCAACCAAAGGATAAAACCATTAAAATAAACCAGGTAAAAAAATACTAATATCTTGCCTTAATAAATGTAAATAAATATATAAAATGGATACAATTTCGCATTCAAATAATCGTAGTTTATTTTTAAGTTTTGTTATAATATGATAAAAAAATTCTTTATTCCATCCATGAAAATTAAAATTAAAAATCAATATTGAATCTTTATCTTGAATGTTATATTTAATCATTTGACTGTTTAATATAATGATGAACATATAAGTTAATGAAAAAAAGATGTATAATATAACAAAGATAAATTAAACAGTTCATTGTAAAATTATATTAATATATATATATAGTACACACGTTAATAGAAATCAAAACAAATCGTACCATAGTTTTAGAAAATATTATATATAGAAATATCTAGTAAAATGTCAAATAGAAGATAATTTGATTTGTTAAAATGCAAAAGGGATTATTACTATCAAAATATAACCACCAATTAAAAGGCATTAAACAGTATTATACGTATCTATATACCGTACATAAAAACAAACAAATGCGACTACAAATTTAGTATGAGGGGAATTTATTGATAGAAAACCAGTGAAATGTGGCTTTTCGAACAGAAGAACTGTGAATATTTATAGATAAAAGCATTTGTTCAAATAATCAAACTAAAAATATCCTTCATAAAACCTTAATACACTGAAACGTCTCATTTGAATTTCTATGATTTATTCGTGAGACATCCATTTAATTTTACTAGAATTTTGTAATAAATAAAATTTTTATGTAGGTATGTTATAATTTTATGTACAGGGTTGCTCATAATTACCAAGAAAATTTAAGCAAAAGTATGTTCTTTCTAAGCAACATTGTATTTATTTTTAAAACACAGAAAGTCGTATTAATATATCAATAACAATTAACAATAATATGTGAAAGTTATCAAAGTTGCCTCAATTAACCTGTACGTTCAGTTCTCAAGTTGGGAAATCACAGAATGACAAGTTTTCTTGCCATTTACTGGGTAATTATGAGCAACCCTGTATTTTCATGTATGACTCAATAATTAAAATCATGTGTAGCACAGATAATTATAGTATCATGAATTATAATTATATGTGAAAACATATAAACAGGTCTTTAAAGATATAAAACAAAACATTAAACATATTTTTAACTGCAATGCTTTGCAAAAAATATCACTAAACATATCATAAGGCTTCCTAGATATTTCCAAATATAAATACAATCGCGCCAAATCCTGCACTTTTTTCTGGACATCTTCATACATCTTTTTCCATACACCAATTTTCCTACATCCTGGACACATTTTCTCCTAAAGCTTCCTATCACTTTTGTAGTACTGCTTTTATTTACTTGTCTATTTACATTTGTTTTTAATTTCTGTAAACTTACTCCTTTTACGTCTATCAAAAGTTTAAATATACACTACTAAGTAGTACTACTACCAATGTTTAACATGTGTATTATAAAACGATCTGTTTAAATTGAGCTGAAATAAAATCGATACAAAATTGTATAATAATAATCATTTATTAAAAAATGAGTAGGTATCTACTTTATTTAAATATACCTATAAATATCATCAAATCATAAAAAGTATAAAACGCAATAAATCTCTGCCTTACTATATTTTCGCCTAATAATTACTGGAGGTGAAATAGTTTATAACAAAAAACATCATTTCATGATAAATATTCGACTACTTAGAAGCTACATTTTTCGTTTCAAAATAACAATTCACAGACTTAAAAAATATATATAACTCATAATTATCTACAGTGAATTCTTGCGACTTTCGAGGATTCTAAAAGTGAACATAAAGTGATTTAGTGTTTAGTGATTTACAGGAAGGCTATAAACACGGTCCAAACATATATAGTTTCTATAAATGCGTTTGTGAATATATTACAACTGTCTAAATGTAATATGATTAGGATCATTACACATCAAGTATAAACAATAAGACCATCACATTTTCCTGAAATAAAATTAGTCACATTTGGGGGGTGGGAGCTTATGGGGAGAATATATACCGAGGAACACCAGTAAAAAGGATGTGTTATACATACCAGTTATTAAAGTCTAACTCACCGCAATAAGGGCAGCATCCTGATAACACGAATGAATACAATATGAAAACAAATAAGAAACTTAAAAATGAAACAATTCTGAAAAACGTACAACTGTTAAGAATTTAATGTACAAACTCTAGTAAAAATCGTAATTTACGTTGTTTTACAAATCTATTTATTTACGTGCACAAGTATTAAGTTGACCAACATCGTATTGAGAATGGATAAACTTACTTATTATGATAAAAGGTGGAGAGAGTTACCCTAGATTCAAGAAAATGATAAACCCAACAGTAAAAGGTATTCCAAAGAACATGATCATTCAGTTTTTCAGACAAAAAAACTTAAACTTATAGCATTATACAAGTATGTAGACTAGCATGTAGATATATTATACTAGCATGTAGATAAGTACCCAAAATTATCGTAATAGAAGTAATCTAATAACTATATAAAGATATTAAACAGGAAAATGACATTTCAGTCCGCATTATACGAATCGCTTTCAACCATGTTATGTAGTATGACTGTAATTCTGAAATAAAATTAGGTTCAATATAGACAATTAGAGAAAGCTAATATATATTAACTAGTTATGAAGTGGCTTTACTAAAATTTAAAATGTTTTTAATTAACTGAATACATATCTAAAATCTATTTGGAATTTTAAAATCAAGCATGATGTGTATATATATATATATATACGTTGCTATCGGATATACATAATGCAGACGTAAAATAAAATATCGCAAACCTGTAAAGCGTCCTTTAAATTAGCCTTGACTTTTGGCCGCAGAAGACCTTTAGGGCGCCGTCGAGTCTCGAAAACAGTTCGTTTGAAAATCATAAGGGCCATCTTAGAGTTAAAAGATAAGATATGGAGATTAAACATAATAAATTATGATAACAGAAATTTAACGTGTATGTAAGTTACAAACTGTATCAAAAATACTACAATTTGGCTCCAATAAATAAACGATATGAAAAATTACCAACAAAGCCTTACCTTGAATGTGGATTCTCTGAAAATCATTTCCACTTGCGGACTTGGATGTTCTGAACTCATATTTTCAAGTTCATTGAGTTCACTGATCTTTGCAAGACCTCTTCTGGCAAAGGCCTGTTATTCCCAGGTGGATAAATAAATGAGGAATTTTGTACATATTATATAGAATGTGGAATGGGAAATGATACCCCGAATAAATAATTCAAAATGCTCTTGTTAGAAAAGAAGAAAAGTTGTAAGAATATTAAAATAAAAGTTTTTATAAACAAAATTCCCAACACATGGCGTAACATTAACATATTGTATCTAATATAAAGTAATAATAAATTAAATTTGAATAATATCCAGTGACATAAATAAAATCGAACAATAATGAAGTAGTGTATTGTTTGCTAACTGTTGTGATTCATTAACCATATTTCGAATTATTGGTTATTGTCATATAGTAACATATGTATGTATGTATAATTAGTATAAAATAAAATTGATACTAATATGAATACAATATTATCCAATTGGTAATGTAGATATAAAATATTTAACCAAATATGTAATATTCACAGTATAGTCGTCGAAGGATTAAATGAGCACGTTAAATTGAGCATGCAATTTGTTTGACAGTGTATTTTAAAACATAATAATTACAAATTATTACGTTTCCACGTAACATTCAAATAAAAAATACAAAACTTATGGATGCAACGAGATTTGTCTTAATGTTAATTTTTATCTACATATTGAGGAAAGCAAATTATTTAGACAAAATACTCTTTTAGATTAATTTGAATATATTAAAGACAAAAAATGTTTTAAACTAAATTGTCAAATTCTAATGAACTAATAAATGTAGAATTTATGAAAAAATGTAAGATACCTCAGCTTCTGAAGATGCGAGACAGTCGTAATAACACTGACAAACAGCCGTGTAGAGGGTCACTCTCCAACTCAAATATCGAACTGTTACCAGCGGTACGCATAGTTCCATGCAGACGCAAGCCCACAAAAGATATTCAAGAACCTAAAAAAGATGCCATAGCGCGACAATAAATACACTATGTATATATTAATATATACACACCTATACTTCCTGTATTCTATATATTATTTTAATAAAGGTGGTATAATGTAGATTTACGACTTCACTACATTTTTCAATTTATTTTAAGGAAAGTAGATTAATTGTATTCCTCAAAAATATATAAAGATGAATTATATAATTATTGGTTTGTGATTATGTAAAATTCTATGAAATATAAGAGACTTATGTGGCTAATTACAAATTATTAGAATAAATATGAAACAGAGAACACTAAAAATATAACTCACCAATTTTGGATAGCCGAAGCTCATCAAACGTCGACACAGAGAATAGATATTCACAGTACCTGCATTTTGCGAAGGAATTGGGGGAAATAAAATACGCTAATATATACATAATTATAAATATTTAAGTATATATGCAATAGACAAAACATAAAAGTTCAGTATTATTTCAAAACCACGAGGCTTTGGTAAAATATAAAGTCCTATATATAAATAAATTACAAATTATTATAGTGTATAATAATGTAGAGCCAAATAAATTATTGTTTATTATATACATCAAATTTTAAGCAATAAGTTTAAAATGTCACAAAGGAGAAAGGATGATTGCTAAAAGTGTTGCTATATAAACATCCCTTATCTATCTATGTTTAACCTGCAGTTTTAATCTTTAATAAAGCTAAAAATAATTGCTTATATTTATAAAAATAAGTATTTTTTTTCGGTAATCATGAAATTGTTTCTCCGTCCATTCAAAAATATAATGATTGGTTCTACTGTAGGTTTCCTTAATTTTGCCTGTTATATTTTAATATAAATATGTAATTATTTTATTGAATCTTTAAATGATACGCTAACTTACTAATCTTAATAGTTTTCCTGCCTGTTTAATTAATGTTTTTTGTTTAATTCCATTGTGTTCACACTCTATTTATTTGTAATCACTAAAATAGTTCAGTATAATATCTATATAAACTACACATATACCATCTATATTTTGTATAAATTAGAGTAATTCTTTCAATGATTTTTTATTGATGAATGAAAGACATTTTGGCGTTTGGAAGTCTGCAAGCGGTAATGATGAAAGAAGGATGTCTATTGGATTGGGATCCTATAACCGATTAGAAAACCAGGTGCTGTTTGTGGTGTTGGTAGAAAGTGGTGAAGGAAGTTGTCTTTTCTTAATATTTTACGGAGATGTGCTAAAGTGAGGTAAGTTACATTTTTTGTAACAGGGATCATGTTAGCTTTGTCGATGGCGACAGAGTAGGATCAAAATATTACAGAAGATGACGCGGAGAGAACAGCGCTCGACACGTTCAATGATCATCTGCTGGTTTTGGGAGATCAAGTACATAGTAGGTACTCTACTGGAGCGACGTATTCAAAAAGACTTGTAGTGTTTGCTGTGGTACATCTAAAGTAAGCCCTTTGAGACCCCTTCACGTCGACTAAACCCCCCTCTTGCCCCCGCCTTAACAAATACCAACACTTTCTTCATCCCCCAACTACAAATACATGCCCAGCCTGCAGCCAAGCACCACACGGCAACATCCACAATTTCAACTGCTCCCTCACCCTACAAACTTCCTATCCGCTGACCTCTGAACTAACCTTCTAGATGTCAGCAACTTCCTCTTCGGTCCTGGAGGAGCGGTCCTGCTACAAGGCAGGGGCTAGGACAAACAAACAATGCGTGAACTAAAAATGTCTTGCTTAGCCTTCCTGCAACAGAAAATCCTTGCGAAAGGTGAAGTGATTGTCAACTATGATTCCAAGCAGTTTGGTCATTTTGACTTGCTGGATTTATTCCCCGTTAATGTTAATTGAACTGATGTGGACTAACAATGGTGTATAATGGTTTATTACCATGGAAATTAATCAGTATATTCAATGCAAAACAAAATCTTATGTCTATAAAGTAAATCAAATATCTATGTTTATAAAAAGTTTATGATATGGTTTATTACCAATAGTTTACTACGAGTGCGTACACTTCCTTACCATTGTAAACAAGCCAGCAAAGCTTTTCCTTCTTGAGAACAACCTGGGTGATAAGACGGAGAAAACGGAGCAGACTCTCAGAGCGGGTGAGAGTTTCTTGGTTTTGCATCTTAGGGTCAGATTCTTCCAGTAACCGGTACGTACAGATTGCCTTCCCCATGAGAGCTCGGAACTACAATTTACAAGTGAGCAAATTAATCCAATGATTTAGAATAAAAGTATTTACATATCCATATAAGACAGAAAGATTAACTAATAAAGCTTATATAATATTACATATATGCTAGTAACACAGTATATTGTCGGATCAACGCAGAATAACACATTTCTGATCATATTAAATTTAGAAGCGAGGCAGAGTAAATGTTTTAAAAAGCGAAATAAATTATATTTTTCTGTAGGATATTAACATAATTTTTAATATCCACTTTCATGTATAACATGAAGTACATATAAAAATGTATAATTATATAACTTTTGACAAAATTAATTTAGATTAATGAAATTAACTTTGTCAATTTTATTGTGTCGTAAATGTAATTATTTGAACCTTTACATCTTTTAGTACGTTTCTGAAACTGTAATATTGTCAGTTAACGATAGATCAGGTTTTTAAGTTAATATCGATTGGTTAAAAATTAACTCTAAGAAGTGAAGAGTGACATGAGTTAGTTATATAGCGGGTTTGTTAAAGAAATAGACAATTGAATTCCTTATTAATTGACAAATATTGCTCAATGCAGCTATATTTATACATTACATATTTAATAAATTATACACGCGATTTCCAAATAGTGGGTTTATTAAAGAAATAGACTATGGAATTTTTATTTTATTTACAATTAAACACAGCCATGTGCATTACCTATAAGTATCAATAAATTTATTATAATAGTTGGGTACGTGAACTTATATATCAACCTGTATCAACAAATATTTAGGTACTCACAGTAAATCCAGTACTTTCAGTGTCCAAGCCAAATGGGAAAAATGTGTTGTAAAATGTTTCTTCGTCACTAATATCTTCAACATCTGCCACAGCAATTGCCCGCAGATAACGTCCATAACATTGCCAAGTGGCCAAACTGTATTCCTGTAACAATTAAACAGGATACATATTTTACAATTTTATAGATGAATAAATATTTACAAATTAACAGTTGAAAGAAATATAATCGCGATGTACAAAACGAAATATTTACAAATAACCATAAAAATTTAACACACAATAACCATTTAAATCACAAATATATGCTTCTAGAACATTTATCCAATTCAATAAAAAATAGGTAGCCTTTCAAATTGTTGTATTAGAAAATATACACATAAATATAAAAAAAGCGGTTAAAAATATTACATACTGTAGCGCCAAAATAATGGATGAATTCTTTTAAGAAACGTTTTGAGGACTTATTTAGTGGTTCGATTTTATGAATGAAAGATTATAATATTGCTTTATTTTTATGTTGAAAAAAAATTGTATTTTTATATAATATAAAAATATATCTAGTTGATGAAAGTTTAGTCGCTTTTAGCGATCGAATTAGCTTTTACTGTGGTTTATGCAAATCTAATATTTCCAGTTTATTTTAAATTATTATTACCAAAAATCATTTCATTTTGCATGAGTAGTCCATTCTAACGAAATATATATATATATATATACAGATGATTCTATTCAGTTCTTGATAAAATAAAATTGGATAAAAAATAGAAAAGTTGAACATCTAATCTGATTTGATATATAGTCAATTGACCTGTCTCAAGTCACTAATTATTTCCTTGATATTAATATTATTATTATTATAAGAAAGTGTAATATTCTTGTTGATTACACAAACATTTAGAAATCTAATTGAAAATTATAATAATAATTAATGCATGCTCTAAACAGATTTATGCAAAGATTACAAATCTTTGTGCATGTCTAATATTTTATTTGACATGCGTGCATAGTAAATTGTATAGTAGATTTCACTTTTTCATATATGTATCCATTAATCATATATATATTACTTAGATGTTGTAAAAAGTTTAACGAACATCAAGGTGTATGCCTATGTATGTATTTCGTGATTAACTCTTAAACAACCTTCCTATTAACCTAGGCCAAAATGACCGTTACCAATACTAGAGATTAATAGTCTCTATTATAAATATTTTATTTTTTGCTCATTTGTTTTGCATTTTACTCATACAAACAAACACTGACTCCAGATGCTTTCAGAAAATCTCCAATTTCAAGAAGTTTTTCCTCATATAGAAGACGTGGCAATCGTTGTTCATATTTGTTCCATAGTTCAAACAATATTGTATATCTAAAATGAAAGAATAAATACTCACTAGATATAGAAGGAATTAAAAGAAATGATCAAATGATCAAATTGTAAAATTATAAAATTCTGCAACTGTCCTAAGTACCTCTCCTGGTTCAAAATTTAAAATGTTTTAGATAAATTAATTATAGATATAATAGTAATATGTAAATTAAATATAACTTTTATTAATAAAAATATTTTAAAAGTAGATAATTCACTATTATCAAGTTCTTTAAAATAATTTTTAAATTATTAAAATTTAGACAAATCTATAAGTTTGACAAGATGTATCCAATGTACAATCTACACATGAATACCAATATATGAGATAGGCAGTCTATATTTTTAAATACATAGAATAACTAATTTGTAATATCAAAAAATAATTATATTCATCTGAAAGTAAATTATTAATCTTGTTAAATATTATCTTATATGTAAAAATATATGCATCTCTTAGATAAATAGGTAATGATATGTCATTAGACAATATTTTTCATGTTAAAATTCAATAACAGTATTATATAATATATCATATAAGTTACTCATTTTAAAATATATCCTATAGTATACATAACATGTGAAAGTTCAAACTGTATAATTTTTAATTATATAACATGTTCTATATTCTAAAAATAACTGCTTGTAAAAAAGGGATATTTTGTTAATATTATTAAATGATAGACCATTTTATTTATTTTAACTTACTATTTTACAACAATATTGATGGACACTTTAAAACTACTAAAACTAGTTTACTAAAATGAATGAAACATTCTAATTAAAACACAGAAATAAACAAGTAAAATTTATAATTAAATATTTATCCAATGCTTCAAATAAATTGATATAGTTAGTTAATAAAGTGAAATTTTATTAATATATAAATCAATTATTATGGACACCATTTATTATACATACAAGTCATCATATATCACTTTTATTGCTGAGAGCATACTAAATTTGAAACCATTAATATCAATTAATATACCTGAAGTATATACAGGTATTGTTCAGAGGTTGGAAGGTAATATAACTTATTGTATGGCTTAGCCCAGGTAAATATAGAATAAAATTATATTTTAGTGGTATTTATAATATGTATACTTAAACATATGTATAAATATTAACTACTTGAAATATTACTTATAAAATCATATATTATGCATATTCCACATTTAAATTAATTAAATGTATCATGATTATATAATTAATTCACAAAATTACAGTTATTTTTAATATAATATACAGAGAACAATATGTAAAATAACCTAAAATATATTATGTAATCCATAAAAATCTTTATTTATTTTATAAACAATTCTAGTAATATTCAATTAATAAATTATCTTTAATTTCAACTCTATATGACTTAATTAATAGTCAAATATTTTTTCTGCATAATTGATTTGTACATTTAGAAATAGTACCACTTGTAAATATTATCAATTAATTAGATAACAATTAAAATTGGGTAAATTATATTCTGAAGAATTATTAAATAACATATATTTATAAATATAGTAAATTAGTATCATTATAAGTAATACATTATTTTCATAAATTTTTTATTCTCTAATTTTAACTTTTATTCTCAATTATGTTGTAAGTAAAAAATCAGATATTTATAATATTGATCAATTTTTATATTTGATAATTATAATTGTGTTTGGTATTTTTATTTTTATTATTATTATATATTTATAATTGTATAATTTAATTTCTGATAAATAGCCATGCTTATAGGACAGTCCTTGTCAATTATTTTTAAGTGTTTTCAAAACAAATTTAATCAGCATTTTCAACATGAATTTGGGGAAAAAGCATCTGCGTGTCATGATCTATTATGACTACAAAGCAGGTTTAAGTTCGCGAGACAGTTTACAGAGGCTCTCCACTGCCATTGGGGATGATGCACCCTCGAAGTCCACGGTGTGCCGGTGGTTC
>JAYRBW010126635.1:0-16479 GCA_036023295.1 Invenusta paracnida | reverse complement strand
CCTCTTGATGCGTGCACACTATATGGATGCCCCCTAAGTTAACTTTCTCAGGGTGGGATCGGGCCCGGACCCCTCCCTTGGTTGCGCCACTGATATGTGTGTTGGTAATTCATGAGATATCATCATAAAGTGACTTAATAATATGTAAATAAAAAATGACTGCATCGAAATTCCATCTCTCGAGATTAAAAAGGCTAACATAGATTATTAATTATGCATAGGTATAATATATTTATGGTACAATATACATATTTTTATCAATATTTAAAAATTCTTAAACGGTGACAACATTTTATTTATGACACGTAATTAGACACGATTTGACATATTGTCAGCCTTCTGCTTATAATAAACATTCGATGACATATTGTACAATATTACATAATATAGGCATCCAATAAATAATAACAAAAAAAATTGTTCTATGAAATTCTAAGCACTTTTATTACAATACGCTGTTTTCTATACTATACATGTTGGGACACAATCGTATATTCAAATAGAAGGTTTTATAAGGATCTCTTACCTACATATATTATTTATTACAAATGCTAACTGCCGTATTCGTCGTATATTGAACTCAAAAACGAAAACAATATTAGCGCTTTGTTGAAAGTTTAGATTACCAATAAAAGAATATAAACATAATACACCCGACTTATTTATTAAAATTTGTGATGTCCTAAAAAATTTTAAATATCATTGGACTTTTTGAATCTAGGCATCTAACACAAAGTGTGAAACAAGAAAGAATGGGATTGGATAGCTAAACTTAATCGGAGAGAGCCACGAGGTAGGTGGTCTTTAATCGCGTTTTAATTAATGGCGAGCAGTGTAATATGTACTTTCTATTTAGACGGATTTATTTTTCTAGTGATAAAAGTCTTGGTCCGATAGATAAGAATATCCGATAAATGCCAAGTTTTCTATTAATAAAATATTTAATTTTTTCAGGAATTTTAAAGAAATCTAATATTGACAAATGTCCGATGTAGGCGAATCCTACTATAATAACTTCAATTATAGCACCGAGACGAATAATAAGGACATTTTAAAGTTGGGTGTTGCGCTCATCTTAAAACTCAAAAAAACACATTTAACCTCATTTAATATTTTTATTCTTTTTAATAAACCTTCGTTAACAGATTTTCTGAATAAAACACAAAAAGCTTCTTCAATGTAGACAATAATAAAAGAAATAGTTTATCAAAATATAATCTGATAATTATCGATTGATTAATTTAAGCCTATGACGACTAATTAATTAAGATTTGTATATATATTCCTGCAAAGTGAGAATACAATTTATGCTGTATTACTTGATTGATGTGTATTTGTTAAATTGAATACGTATGTATATCAAACAACTACAAAGCGTTCATTATGCATTTATCTAAATCGATTCCATCCCTGCTATGCGTTAAAATAAAATAAGGACCTCGAAAGAACCACAATATTGCTAGTTTCTATTCAGAATTATTATACTCCGTATATACTTAATTCTTCATCAGCATTGTACCTATATTATAACCAAATAAACAAAGCACTAGGCTGAAGTATTACAAAAGGTAATAGTTGCAATTAAATCCGGACATCAATCAGAGTTTTACAATACTTTCACGCAGAAGACAGCTTAAATATTATATTTATTATTGATATACAGTACATAGCATATACTCTATATTATCATTATACAGCAAACGTTGAAATACATACGTTTGGTATTGCAATATAATAATATGAATTAGGCTTGTCACTATGGTTCAAAACTACAGTATATATACTCAACAGAAGGGACAATATTAGGCTGTATATGACATCCATAAATAATTACTTGAGTGTTTAAGATTTGTCAAAACCACATTTGGGGAAAAGCAAATAGACGATGGATGGTCGGTGGTAAGGGAAGATTGTTAAACAATAATCTTATGTTCTCCCACCTTCCTTTATCATGTATTGTTAAATTATCATTCCTTGTTTAGTGAATTGTATTCAGTTAGACATATATCAGAATTAATAGAACAAAAAACAGCAGCAGCATACTTAAAGTTAGATGCAAAAAATTCAGAGTAAAATATATCGCATGGCATCGGCGTTATATTAAAAAATATGAATGCAGCAAAAATTCACGGTTCAAGTACCATTATAAAAAATAATAAATTAAAAAGTGGTGCTGATCATGTGGTGAACAAATTAGTCTGGAATTATGTTGAAAAGAAAAAGAGAAGACAAATTGAGTTTCACAAATGGAATGAGAGTATTGTGAAATGGAACTATTAAAAGCAAATAAAATAATATTGTAATAATTCTATATCTCATTAATATGAAGACTACATTACAGATTACCTTTCTTCTAAAAATAGAGAAATTGAAGAAACCATGAATGATATTAAACGTTCTATTGTATAAGTTGAATAAACACAAGATCAGAAAATCTCTTTTTCACCTAGTCAGATAATCCTGCGTTGTTCGAGGTGTGTTTCTATTTTGTTTATGAAATCACGCTAGGAAAATAAATGGAGCTTTTTTTGAGACATGCATCGAGACAAACTACTCCAAGACGAAAAGACAAAGAAGAAAGAGGTTAATCAGGAAAAGATATTAGATTGAACGTGAAGTGTTGCAGTTATAATTGTGGTATATCATCAAGTTGGCCTTGGCATCTTCAACTATCTTATTTATAGATGCCTTAGTCCGGAGTGACTATGCATTCAGAAGAAATGTCATTACAGGATTGGGAGCTTATATATTTAGTTTGTTTGTTTGCTGTATCACATTGTCGATTGTTGATGACGGTTGCTATTGGCGACGTCCTGAGCCCTTGGAACTTCGAGAGCCCTTGGAGCTGCGTCCACTGCCAGCGGGAGAACCTGCAAAATGGGAGTTAAAACATGGATCCTCCAATTAGATTAGACTCAAGATCTGGCGACTATAACACTCGCTGGCTGGACAGTGAGGCTCATGAAAGTTCCTGCGACTCAGAAAATAGAATCCCAGATAATTAGAAGGAACGCATTTCAAACGGCTATATTTTAGTTAAGCAAACGGTAACCTTGACCTTTCGTAATTCTCGAAAGGTCATCGCGGCCAGTTTGTTGCGGTTGTTTTGTCATATCGGTCATTTAAGATCAAACTGTAGCATTTCGTGTTAAAATAACTATTCATTCTAACTTATATGACGCCGTTGCCATGGAAGATATTGGGAAACAGCTACAAGTGACGTCATCTATGCGTTTCCAAAGTTTATTGGTTACCGAACTATCCAAAATATAGCCGTTTCAAAATAGATTAAATAAATGTCACTTCGGCCTTTATAAAGGCGTTGTGAAACAAAATGCTATCTTATCCAAACGTAATTATATATTATCCAGGTGATATCAGTTATTAAAGTTTGTGGAATTTTAGCATACTAAATTGATGTATTCAAAAAGATATATAAAATGATTTTAATATATATAAATGGCTACATGTTAACAGAAATCGATCTGCAGAGGGATCAAAGCTGATTTACAATTTTCAAGAATAAAAATAAAAATGAAAGAAGCATAAGAATTAAGAAAACGCAGTATAAGAATGAAAAAGTGAAACAAATTTAAGAAGATGAAAAATATAAGAGAAAAAGACAGAAGATATGAGTGACACAGAATTGATAAAAGCCACCAACCTGTAGCCGAAGGAGGCAGCTCCGCTCCCAGCGTCACCACTCGAGGACCAGCTCCTCCAGTAGCACTGCCTCGGTCTGTGGAACCCGCAGCAGAACTCCGACTGGACAGCGGGAAAGCACCGCCCGTGCCTCCAACCCCGCTACGTGCTGAGGAACGTGCTGAACCGCTGGCGATAGAACCCCCAATGGAGGGGGTGCCTGCTGTGCCTGGCAGCGGGATGTCGGCTTGCTGGAGGAAGCTCTCAGCCAGGGGCACCACGTCCGGGTGGTTCTGGCCCAGAAGACGGACCAACTCGGCCGTCGTGCGTCGATTGAACTCGCGGTGTTCGCGAACCTGAACGACCAGAGAGGGGCACCATGGCGTAGTGGTTAGCGTGGTGGACTAGTAAGTCGGCGACCCGGGATCAAATCCCGGACTCAACAGACTTTATTAACTTCATTAAAATTATCTCAATTTCGTCAGTAACTTCACGCTAAATTTCAGAAATTTGAATAGAAATAGTTTGGGATGATAAAATACTGGATAGTCATTTAATAGTATTTATATCGTCGGCGGGGTTCGCACCCACTATCTTCGTATCTACACCCGAAAACTCTACCATTGAGCCTCTTTATCGAGATCGTTTTAACATCAGCGCAGACACAATTCAATCAACGCACCTCAATATCCTTCTCCTCGGACACGGGTTGACTAGCAGCCGAGCCCCCTCTCACATCCCGTTTGGCCTTGCCCAGCATTCGCTCGGCCCGCTCCATCTTTTCCTCGTGTTCTTTGGCCTCTTTCTCGCGCTGGCTCATCGTCTGCGAGAGACCCGTTTTCTGCTCCGAGTAGAGCTCCTCGTCCTTTTCCAGGTTATCAACAGTCTCCGACATTGTCTGTAAAGTATAAATTGGAAGGGAAGAAGGTAGGAGAGGATCTGAGCTAGACAGCGCTGTTTCGACTGGCCTCGCAGCCAACTGTATATAGAAACCGGATGCCGCAGTCTGTCTCAGACAATTAGTGACAGCATTACTTATATTACAACACAATCCTAGAAGAATTGTTATAGAAATAAACTTATTGATAAATAGTGAAATATCAAATCTATAGGCTAGTGGGATATAGTCATATGTCTTACTTGAAAGAAAAAATCAATATCCCTATTTCAATTTATTTCTGTATTTAAGTGGCATAGTACTCAAGCATCCACGAGTAGTACACTGAATAAATACTGTATATTACACAGATACGCACTTGAACCTCCTCCTGTAGCTCGCGAATCTGACGTCTCTTATACTTGAACTTGTCGGTGACCGCACGCAACTGCTCCTCAAGCGCACCTTTCTCCTGGACTTCATCGCTCGACTCAGTGACCTTGGAGAAGGTCTTACGGTAGGACTCGTTGCAGGAGTTCATAAGCACCAGGGTGTTCTCAAGAGCTCGGATTTCCTTTTCGGCTTTGCGAATTCGAGCGTCGAGTTCATCTCCCTCTCGTTGGAGTTCCTCCTTTTCTTGTGCTGCCTGATATTGGTCAATAGAAGAAAGAGGAGAGGAGAGGAGAGGAGAGGAGAGAGGAAATTAGCAATAGTTACTTTTCTAACATAAATATAAAGGGGATAAACTGAATAAATAAAATCAATTTGTTTTCAGCTCACCTTTAGTGAATATATTCTTGATAAAAATTAATCAATATATATACATTATACATCAATATGTCTATTGAAAGCTAAACAAATATGATACTCTTACCCTAATCGAATGAGCAAATATAATTTTTATAATATATATTCTCTCATATGAGCGTATCACAACTAAGGTACCAAATTGCCTTTGGTACCAAGTAAAAGTATCAGAAAATGACTATGTAGATCAACATCAAGTTATATATGGAGCAATAAACAGAGAATATCAATAGAGTGTCAACATCGAATGATTAATTATTATTGACACAGAATTGGGAGCACATAAAAGGGGCCATCGATTACCTTGATGACGTAATAGGCTTGTGAGCGTTCCTCTTCTCCTTCCGGTGGGGCCATGCTCACCATGAGGATCTCGTATCTGGAAGGAAAAGTGTAAGACTTAGCATTCTAGATATAAAATACACTTTAGAAAATTACTCGTGGATCTTCTGATACTGTTACTAAATATCAATATGATAAAGGGTTTGCGGTTGAAGAGTTCACCGGATTAAAGCGGATGCTATCTTATTTTAAACGAATTTTGATTTATCTTCTTGCTTGAAAAATACCCTATATTAGTCAAATATTTTATCTATTAAAATAAAATTATTTTGAGAAAATTGTACACCTCTGGCTATAAATAACGCACCTACATTTTAAATTGTTATTAATGCAAGTGAGAAAACATCGATTCATATTATGAATGAATACATACTAATTAACACATATTGTTCAGTTACGTTAATCACTGAAAATTATTTTAAACAATTCTATTTTTAGCTTTAATTATTATTGGTAGACGCGTTAGTTCTGGTAAGGGGTGTGTGCGAAGTGACGCATCATAGTATGGTCTAATTGAATCATGTATTTAATGAAATGACATAAAATGACGCCTTTCTTTTCACTGAAAAATATCTGCTTTTAAGATATTTTTAGAAGACTAATAAACTTTCATAGTTTTAACGGAAAACATAAGTTTTAGCAAAATATCTAATATTTTATATAAATTCAAAATAAATAAAATTGTATGTCGATTTAAGCACTTAAAAATATCTTACCTCAATTATGGCCTAAAATATTTTGATTTGGGCGCCACACACGTGCAACCTAGAATATATCGTTCGTGGCGCCACCCACGTGTCACCTCTCCTAGAATATATCGATTTTAGCGCCACCCACGTGTCACCTCTCCTAGAATATATCGATCTTGGCGCCACCCACGTATCATCTCTCCTAGAATATATCGATCTTGGCGCCACCCACGTGTCACCTCTCCTAGAATATATCGATCTTGGCGCCACCCACGTGGTCACCTCTCCTAAATTAATCGATTTTGGAGTCACCCACCTCTTCTGAAGTTTATCAATCTTGGCAATCCTGGCCTGCAGTTCCGAGGAAACCTGCGAACGCTCAAGATCCGCCGATCTCAGCTGCGCTTGGAGCATGTCCCGGTGAATGGTGATCTCCTGACGACGCTCCGATATGGCCGTCTCAAGTTGGAGCTTCCTCTGCTCCAAACTCACCACCTCGTCAGCTTTGCCGTGGAGCATCTCCCGTAAACGCTTGATCTCCAACTTCATGATGTTGTCCTCGACCATGAGATTCTGCTTCTCAGCGCGGATCTTCTTCACCTCTCGCTGGGAGGTCTCGTTGTGGAGATTCAGTTCCTCGATCTTCGTCGTGAGGACTTCCTTTTCACTATTGATCTTCTCCATGTCGCGTTTGCACCGGCGGATGTCGTCCTATGTCGGAGAGGAGGGAGAATGTGAGTGCCGAAAATAAAATAATATATTATTTACATTTTGTATAAATTAATGATATGGTCTGTTGTTAGGGGCCACTCACTTGGAGATGTTTGAGTTGGGCCGTGAGTGTAGACTGGGTCTGAGTTTTTGCCTCCAACTCCTCGTTCAATTCTTTAATCTTGGCCTCCAGGACTACCTTCTCCTCGTTCGAGGTGTCGCCATGCATTCGATTGATGCGACGCTCCAGTTGTTGTACGGCAAAGTCCTGGATACCGAATAAAGAGAAACGCGAGGAACACACAATATATACATTAGGAGATAATATTTTTGGTGTAGCGTGTTTAAAATAGAAAGAGGGACTTAAAAATGATTAAAGAAATCGAAAACAAAATTGAAAGAGGATTTTTATCGTATCTTAATGACAATATAAAAAATACCATTTAATTTAATGACATTTTACTTCGACAAGAATAAGAAAAGCTATCTTTAAATAACCGTGAAAGGCTCTTTCGCCCATTTACATACATATGTAATACAAAACATATCTACCTGGTTATAGATAATCTCCTGTTGCTTGAGAATATCGTGATCCAACTTCCCAACTTTCGAATTGAGGTTCCGAAGTGCCGCTCGGCTCCCAGTGATCGCTGCCTCAGTATTCTTCTTCTCCAAACGGGCCTCATGCAGCTCCTGAGCCCGCTTGAACTGCTCCTCTCTCAGCCGCTTCAGTTCCTGCTCCAGACGCTTCTGATTGGCCACTTCTGCAGCCATATCCGCATCAGCCTGGGCAGCACGTTCCTCAGCAGTCATCTTCGAGTCAGTGATTCGCTTTAATTTCTCCTCTAGTTCCTCGCGGTTCTTCTTCGAGGCCTCCAGTCTGCCAAAAAAAATGGAAATTTGTTAACTTTCTACCCTTTAAAGAATACTACTTAAAACTACAGTTTGGTAGTATGCTTAAAATATAAATAAATATTCCAAAAAAATAAATAGTCCCGTGGTTAGTGCGCAATTCGCAACTTGAGTATTATTAGGTTCGAGACCGGATCGAAGTGAAACTTTCAATTATATAAAGGACACTGTGAACCAATATAAGTAGCTCATCCTTACAATACAACCATAAATAAATGTGAAAAAAATGAAACGTTGAACGAAACACTGATGAGACTATAGGACATTTTTTATAGCGTGCATTATTATCCAATTTAATCATTTACAATTTTTTGTATAATTCAGCTTTTATACTTGGAATATCCTTACTATATATAAAAGTGGACATCGATTCCAATGATTAGTACTGTAATTTTCTGTTTTGTGTTACATTGCATTAAAATACCAGTATACGTTTTACTGAAATATTCGTACTAAAATTACTAATACTATACTACCAGACAATTATGATGAATAATATTTACTGCATACCTTATTATAACAAATACATACGTGTAGAATAAAATACTATTAAAATTTCATTTTTTATTGAACATTAATTAAAATAATCATATCAATTTAATGAAATAATATGTGCAACGCAGATTTTTTTCATAAACGGACAAAAATATATGTATCTAAATTACGAGAAAATTTATTCAAAATGCAATTTAATTGTTTTCTAGTTACCTGATCAATTTTTCTTGTTTTTCTTTTTTAATCTGAGTTATCTGGGCGCGTGTCGATTCGAGGTCTGATACTGTTCTACTCACGGTCCGTTTGAGCGCTTCAAGCTAAACAAATAAGACATATAGATAATGAGAGCAATTATGTACAACAGCTCTGTATTATTTCTGGTTAATCATATCTAAATAATAAACTTTACTATCAAAATTAAAAAAACAGTTTATAAAATTGTATTATAAATATCAAACATAAATTTAAAAAATAAATATACTACTTATGTTTATGTTAGTACTATAATCGATAAATATAGTATAATATATATTTAAAGAACATTTTAGATATATAATTGAGGAAAAAATGGTCACCTCGTCAGCGAACTGAAGACGCTGCTGTTCCGCCTCCTGGTAGTCCAAACGTATTTTAGCCGCAGTTCTGTCAGCCAGTTGGATCTTCTTCTCCTGTTCCTTGTTATTGTCCTGCTGACTCTCAAGGAACTGCTGCTTCGAGCGGATCGCCTCTTCCTTCTCAGTCACCTCTTGCTTCAGGCGACCCAGTTTCTGGAATTAAAAGAAATCGAAACAAGTCACTTCTAGAATCGCGACCACAACTCCCAGTTAAACTTCTTGGGCTCCACCCAAGAGATAAGGGAACTCACAGCCGCGAGCTCATCGATCTCCTGGTCGCGTCTCTGCATCTGCTCAATCGTATTCTCCCACTGCTGGATGAGACTCTGTCGCTCCTGGTGAGCGGCCCGGAACTCCTCGGCCGTTTTGTCCAGCTCGACCTGGGTGGTTTGGGTCTCGATCACCTCCGTATCCAACTTTCGCCGTTTCTGGTGGCACTCTTCCGTAAGTCTGGCCAGTTGCAAGCTCAGATCCTGGACGAAAAGAAAGCAAATCGGGCGAAGAACAAACATAGAGCAATTACAAAATGAAGCTAATTGGGGTTAGTTGGGAATCGCGCAAAGAAGTGAGAAAATATCACAGAAGTTATATTGATAAAATGAAATTAATTTAAAATAACATCGGAAGATTAAGATAAAAATATGACAAGAGAAGAGAAAACATGGATATACAAGTAAGAGAGTTAAAGTGAAGTTAAAGAAGAAACTAAGAGAGAAGAAAAAACAAAAAATCGAGTAGAAAAGAAAGGAAAGGAAGACAAAAGATTACTAGGAAGATAATAAGTTGGAGATGTGAAAGATACAGAGTAAAAAAGGTGTTAAATGTTGGGAAATATTAAAAGAAAGAGATGGCGAAAATTAAAAATCAGCTACTATAATAGACAGTAAAATGACGATAGTCACTGAATTAATAAACTAACGATTCGTCAGCATATATATATTTATCCCTGTCTAAAGCTGACAAGTGGCCCGCGACTGTCGGTTGCAGTCCTTAAGTGCGGTTAATTGTGAAATTTAAATTTTACAGCCGACCAATGAAATTAGGCCCTGAAACTTTGGCCAATATCTCCAATGTTACTGGAGGAAAGACAAGCACAGGGCAAAGACTGAGAAGATGACAAACTGACTCTGATCTTGCCCTCGTCCTGGCGCGTGTACTTCTGGAGGGCCAGGCTGTCCTCCCCCTTCTTCTCGGCCTCCTCGAGCCAGGCCTCAAGCGCCTGTTGGTCCCAGTTCATCTGCGACTTGAGATCCTCCAGCAGGGCTGACTTCTTGAAGATCGTGTTCTAGAGGAGGAGGAGGGGGTGTGATGGAGTAGAGAGGTCACGGACCGCCACGAAACTTGTCGAAACGGGAAATAATGCAGTATACTATAGTTGTTTTAATTTAGTGTAATGTTATGTAATTTTAAGATTGTCGTAAAGAAACCTCGATTTATGTTACAAAATTGAAATAATTAATTCATAAACAAGTGTTTTATACACTTTTCCATTAAGAATATAATGTCTTTATTACCTCAAAATAGCTGTCACATTCTACAATTATATTTCACACGATTTTGTTTTTAGTCTTAATTATATACTTACATATACGTATATATATATATATATAGCACAAAACTAACCAATACCAATTATAATAATTATTTGAAAACATCTTTCTCAAATACTCTGGTGCAAGACTAAATTTCAATCAAAACTAATTCAGAAATACGCTGTTACTAGTCGATTCTTGGTACACATATCATCAATTCATATTAAAGTGTAATGGACCCTGCTTTCCCTTATAACCAATAAATAATTATCTATTTATAAATATCCGCGAATTAGTTATACCTAACACCTAAGTGTCTAAAAAATATCTCGCTAAAATTCTTTAACCAACACTGTTCCTAATAAAGTCATTGCTACGAAACACTGATCTGGTAACTCATTGCCTGTTGCAGCAGATATAGCAGAACTGGGCAACAACAACAAGTCACTGCCAGACAAACCAGAGCCCAGGTATAGGTAGGATCTACCTCAAGTTGATGTTTCTTCTGCGAGGTCTCCTGCATGGCCCTATTGATCCGATCGATCTCCTGCTTCAGTCGGCCCTCCTCCCGCTGTGCGACCTTCATGATGTGATCCTCAGTCTCGGTTTCCCGGATTCTCGCTGTCACGATGCCCTCCGTGTGGGCCAACTCCTGTCGCACATTGCGCAGGTGATTCGTCAGCGCTACCACCTTGTCCTCGAGTGTCTCTAATTCATTCTTGTCCAGCACAACTTGACGTTGTCTCTGCTCCACCTGTGGGTGATGGATGCGTAGGCCACAAATTGTATACTTCAATATCTATACATACATATATCACACAGTGCGTGGCAATACTGAATTTTCACAAATTTGTCAGATATTTGTTAAACGATTTTAACTCCTGAATGATATATATTACTAAAACTAGAAAAAAATCATTATTTTCTCTCTCTTGAGTTAACTTTATAAAAAGAATATGTAACAAAACATTTCACATCCTTAATTTAACTTCAAACAAGTATATATAAAGTGTTAAGACATTATTTAGATCATAATCATAAACAATTTTTTTGAGATTCTGAAAATAACAACCTGGATTATTGAATTATTGTGAGCAACTATAGAATTGAATTTTACAGTGTATTTACGTATCGAGTTGAACATGACATTTTGACTTATGTGATCGTGACTTCGACATGGAATTTGTGCTTTTGAAAAAGACCAGTTTTAGACTATAGTACGAGAAAACAATTGTATAGTTCAAAAATATTATAAGCAAACAATTCACGTAGACTGCTTTGACAAGAGACGCGCATATATACTGCTGTGTTCTATTGGTTGAGTGGGTAGGTATTGGTAATACTGTGCATGAAGGGATAATTCGGTGTCACGTGGCTGTATTACGATCATATTTAAGTTAAGCTTTTATGAATAGTTTGAATCTTGTAGAACGAGCAAGAAAATTAATATCGTAAGCCGAAAAGGACAAGGGCCCAAAAGCACTAATGTTTCGGTGGTCCGTGGAGAATCAGAAGCTGGGTTGTTGTGATCACATTGTGCGGTGAGTTTCAACATACAAATAGTTTTTCGAGCTCATAATAGGGGCTGGATGAGCTAGTCAATAGTCGTAATGCAATAATTAAATGTAAATCGTTCCCATATTAATTATCGGATTGATTATTTGTAAGGACTGTACGAAGAATCATACGATCGATACCAATATTCTACAGTTCATTTCCTCGTGATATTATTTGTTATTGATTTTACTAAACAGCACGAAGATGAATTGATTTTTACAGAATTGTAGGAAGAGAAAAGGCGCTCAGAAATGCTGAACAAATATTTATTTAACGAAGTTATTAGCCGAGATAAACATGAAGAAATATATATTTTTAAACATTTCAGTACTATGATAAAATAAGTAATAAGAATTATAATATTAAATACAATAATAATATAAAGCGTATGTTTTGTGAGAAGTTAAATGTAAAATATTGCAATAAAAAGTTAATAATTAAATTTGTTTTTTATTTTATTTGGAGTTTAGAAATTTGACAAATAAGATTATATCGATTACATCGTGGATAATATGGAAGAATATAAATAAACTTGAATAATTTCTCCTTTTTTTATTTAAAGGATATTCACATTTAATTACAATATCTTATTCATTACACATAACATTCTTTGATTTATTTGTACATTTATTTGTTTATTTTAAAAGTAAGAATATGGAATGTATAGCTAGACTCAGATATTCACGAATAAATATTTTCTACGTAAATTTGTAATTATATATCTCACTAAGAATGCTTAAAAATACTTATCTGAAGATAAATCTACCACCAAAATGTTGTAGAAATAAGTTGATAATAAATAATATGAAATGAAAATATTAAACATTTATATTCTTTCTATTTATGTTTAAACAATAGTACACATTTAAAATATTTTAAACTATGTGTATAATATATTACAATTTCAAATTAGTAATATCTAATATTATAAATTAATGTAATGAAAACAATTTGGAATCTAACTATATTACTTATTGGCATTAGTATTTTACTATAAAAAAGCATATTTTTTAGCAAAATAAATATAATATGTATATATGGCTATATAAATATATGTATAAACATCATATATTTATCAATATATGTACAATGTATAAAAACAGCATCATTAAAATAATTTTTATAAACATAAAAACAGAAGTGATTTCATTAAAAGATTGCATTAGTCTGCTATTCGCTAATTTAATAAAACTAGTTACTTTTTTATCTCTTTAAGTTTGACAAATAAATCTGATTATTATCAGGAGTTAAGTTTCTTTGCCATATAATCAAATAAAGTTAGCTTAAGTAAAACTATAAGAGAGATTTATACATTATGAAAACAAATTATTCAATATATATGTATATTGCACCACTTTCAATCACTCAAATATTATAATAATAATTAAATCTAATATAGACATGAAGTAAATGTACAATCAAGATACAGTTAGTTGTCCTATTATATTTGTACATAAAAACATGAACAGATAATAACAGCACATAATATATTGTATTATATATGTCTTTGAATTTTTACAATCTTACAAAATAAGAATATAGTTTATTTCTAGGTTCAATAATAAAAAGCATATTTAACAAGTAATATTTAAATTACAAAAATTATCTAAAGGAAACAGAAGCAACTAGTCATGTAGCTGATTTAACCATTTACCTATGTTCAGTATTTAAAATATTCTTGTAGTCAATATAAAAAAACATAGAAAAGACAAAATATTATCTTAAGTCAGCATTACATTTGACCTATTTATAATATATCCTGAATATTCCTGTTGATTAAATAAAATTATGTAAGATAGACAAATTGAAGTTAAGAATTAAGAGAGACAAAAGCATCAAAAATAAAACTAATAATTTCTATATATATATGGATTTAGTTTAATTGAAACGATTTATTAATAGACATAACACTAATCAAAACCTGTAAGGTATGCACTTGGTATTTTCAGAATTGTGGTACATTATTAGCAATATAAAGATGTCCTACCTCATGAATGAAATATTTTATTAATTATAATTATAATGATTAAAATTGAAGAAGCATCTATAATGAAGAGTGACTCATAAATAAATATTAAATATGTGAAAAAACATAATAAATGGTTCAAATTACAGATCTGCCTTTATGTTTAAGTGATGGTTTTTTCTATTTTTCTAATTGAAAAGGATTCTTTAAATAAAATACATAATAAATTAACAATATATATATTTAAATTTCAAATAAATATGTATTTACTATGTTATAATACAATTTTTAGTTAAATAATACAAAATCATTACTAAATACTTTTGTGGTGCTACATAGTATAATTTTTAAACTTAAAATTAAATAAAGATAAAATATATAAACTTATAATAAAAGTTTAAGTTAAAATTATTTTAGAAATTTTTATATTAATGAAAGTTACAAAATAATAAAACTTAAAAAGACCTGTTAAACTTATTGTAAAATTAACTTACAAATGAGTTCAAATTGGTAATGTTTAATAGTAAAAAAGACCATATCCACCACAAACTATGTATTTTATTAGGTAAGATTAGATGTTAATGTACCTAATCCTATGAATATTTGTATAGTACATACAGTCATCATATTTTTAACTATGTATACAATTACATATTTGTGAATTTTAAATGTACAGTGAAACACATTAATTTAGTATATACATATTTCCAAATTACTAGTTTCAACAAATATAAAACTACTGCTGTACATTCAATAATTATTGTACATATGCAATTTCTTTGGAACATTTGAAATACTAATTAGCAGAGTTTGGCAATATTTGTTTTTTTATAATTATTTAATAAGTATATATCGAGGGTTAAATGACAGAATGAGCGAAGTCCAATTTTTTTTTTGTTTGTTAGAATGTTGAAAACATTTCCAAAGTTATGTACTTTCTAATGACAGAATGAGTCAAGTCAAACCTTAACATGTATCTCAGGACTGACTGCTAATATTAATCAAAGTCCATAGTGTTACATAACAGAATGAGCCAAGTCAACATAGCTCATTATGCTGCTTCAATATCTAGGACATTTCTATATGACAAAATGAGCTAAGTTGACATAGCTCTTTCTGTTATGCTTTGAATCATAGATATGTTTTGAATCATAATATTATTATATTGCTTTGAATTATATTATTATATTATTGAATATTATATTAACATATTTGATCGCTATAGCTTTAAATATTAATTATTGTTAATTAAAAATAATATTATTTTATTGTGTTCTAAATTAAGAAAATAATTTATTTCGTTGGACACAAACTGAAAAATTATCTATGGCTTACACACAAGTATAAAATTTGTACATAATATTATTATTATATCTTTGAATAAATTTAAATTATCCATGCGCCAATGAAATTGTTACACTGAAAAATTATCCATGGCTTACACACAACTATAAAATTTGTACATAATACTGTACACTATACTTAAATCTAAAGTGAAATTGATACTGTCGTAAAAATACAATTTTGTTCATATTATAATTTTATTTCTAAATGTTAAATTGAAACTGTCATATTACCTATACAATTTTGTAAAAATTTCTAAGTATTGTTGTTGTTTTTTTGAGGAAGTGGAAAAAGCTAAGTCATAAATAATACAATATTTTTTGGTAGAATAAGCTAAGTCTTTATGAGCAGTGCTCATTCAAGAAAAGATGCTAAATAATTTTAAGAAAAGATGTGTCGTACCAGTATACATTCATCATAATAAGAACAGATTTCTACACCTATGTTCAGAATTTACAGTCAATATTTAAACTAAAAATGCAATTTTCTCAAAACTACTTCAGGCTGACTTAACTCATTCTGTCATTTAACCCTCGATATGTGGTCGTTGCAGCCTTATAATTAATAATACTTTGGTCTGGTGCAGCGGCACCATCAGACGTACAGCTATCATTTGCAGGTCACTTGCATGTTACCCTCACCAACACGATACTATATAGAATACCTAGTATTCCATTGCTTTACAGTAGCGATACAATGCTCTTCAATATTACCATACGAGAAAAATAGAGTTGACAAATCCCCCCTTCTAGTTGTCGAATCCTGAGAGGATCGTTCGTGTCGCCAAAAGATCTGTACTTTGTTGATCAACGCCAGAACCCAGAACAAAAGAGAGAGAGATATTTTTGCAAACTTTTTTATATAACTTACGAAATTATTGACTTTCATAAATAAATACTCTGTGAATCATGCTATTTCCATAGATATTATACATTCTTTTAATACATCTAGATAGGTAATCTAACTGAATGTTGTCACTAAGTTTCGGTTT
>JAYRBW010126624.1:0-16481 GCA_036023295.1 Invenusta paracnida | reverse complement strand
TAGAGCGAGGGCCTAGCCTATATTGTACTTTTATCTGGGATTAAATTTTGTGACTACTTTTATCCGTGATAAAATTTTTCCTAAAAAATACCTCGTCCGTGACAATGCCATCGAAAAAAAACTTGTGCAAGTGGCTGCCAGATTTTAGTAGTGTAAAACTAAAGGGATTACTTGTTATTGTTAATTACTTTTATTTTTTATTTTTTTACATTTAACAAGTAGCCCCTATTATCATACTTTTGACTATATTATGATGATTTGTCATGTTTTGTAACATGACTAAATTCATATGTTTATTAATTACATTTTTTATTTTATTTTATGTTTAAGTTTATTATTTGATATTATTAATTATTATATTATTAAAATAATAACTAATTCTAAAACTGTTTTGGGTTATTTTTTTATATTATCTATCATTTTTTGATAATATAAAGGTTATAATATCCACTATCCAGTAACCTTATATTTCATATTATTAAAGAAGAGACTGCCAGTAGACAGTTTCCAGTTACTTCTCACATATCATAAATGAACTTAATCACCTATAATATCCCACTAACCATAAATTAGTCACCTATAACATTATAAGTTGTATATAAATATTTAATATAATTTTAGTGCAACTTATAGTTATGAAATTTATTTTGTGAAAAATAGAATGCTAAATAACAAAAGAGAACCAAACCTATTTTGATACAACAATGGAGTTTTTATTTTAAAAGTTATAAGTTACTAAATTTAAAAAAATTCAATGTATATGAATTATACATTTGTATGTATACTTCTATATACAGCAGGCGGCTGTCAGCTTTTAGTAGTGTATAAGGGTTATTTGTTAAAGTAATAGTTCATTTAAATAATAATTTAAATTAATCTAAAATATAATATTATAGTATTTTTTTATATAGCATTATTTTAATCTCAATACAATCATATTAGCCAGAGAGAACAACAATATTGCAAGAAGTATTATTGTATTATAAAATTAAATACATATTATTAATAAGGATTAAAATTGAATTCAAACTTATTAAATAAATATTTCATATATATATATCAATACTTTAAATCAAAAGTTGTTTTGAATAGTAATGTAAATACACAATTTGAACATATAATCAAATCTACCAATAGAATACCTCCCTTGAAAACATGTAGAAATAGTAAGAAAATATGTACAATTTAGAAAGATTACTTAAGTATAAAATCTTATATATGTATGAGATGGCATTAACAAGAATTCTTTAATAGATAATAAGATTTTGACATTTAGCTTTTTCTCTGGTTTTAAAATTAATTGATTTCAGGTATTTTAGTAACATAACTTTAATTTCATTAGTTGACATATTACTGTGTTTATTTGAGTACAATAAATTTTTCAATAAAGTATATACTTCTGCATCAAATATAATTAGGTGAGCTATTCTGTTAATATCATTAATATTAGAATTGATCAAGCAGTATAGATCAAAGAAATCTTTAATGGTTTCTGTTTTTTTATTTTAAGGAATTCAAGTGGTTATACCGTATATTGCAATACAAAATTATTATATAAAAATAATATTAGAATTAGTTACTATTATTATTATAATATAGTAATATAAAATAGTAGTTGATTTATGTAATGAATTGATATAAGATATCATATTATAATATTATAGTGAACTTATTACAATTATATTTTCAGAGAAAACCACCATATTATGAGAAGTATTATATTATTATAAAACTAAATATGAATAAATTTACTAAAGATTAAAATTCAGTTAAAACTTACTGAAGAAATACTTAACATATAAACCAATACTTTTAATCAAGATATGTTTTGAATAGTAATATAAATAAATAATTAAAACATATAACCAAATATACTGCTATATTCTTAGTGGCTTTTAACTTAATAAAAATAAAAATATTTGTATTATATATACTTGTATATTATACTTACAGTATTACTATTAAAATACAGTCATACTGTGTCTCTACACTTTCTGTATAGTTATTTCTTATTAGTATTTATATACAATAGTTATTATTACATAATCTACAGCTTCTGCCATTGATATCCAGATAAAATATTACTAACATGTTATTTATCCACAAATACAAATGTTATTTCATAAACAATCATAATATGTCACAATACATAAGTAATACACCAGAAACATCTCATTTTTTATTTCTGATCAATTTGATTGATGATTGCACACTTCAGAAATAAACAGTGTATAATTTCACTTGGAATTTTATCCCATGCATGTTTTACCAAATTTATTCAATATATATTTCTTATTTTATTTCATATTTTATTGTAACTGTTTTTTATGGAAAATGTGATTTTTTCAGATTAAACATTGGATTGGATTTTTTTTACTAATATTACTATTTCAATTAGGTTATACATGTATTTGTAGCATGTGTTTTTGCCAAATATATTTATTTGTAATTTTTTATATATTTGGTAAAAATTGATATTATATTATATTATGATTTTGTTTTGTTTTCTACATTCCAGTTATATTCCTGTCTCATTTTAATTTGATCATTTTTTATTAGGATGGATATTCTTTTAATATATCATAACTTCTTAACACCATAAAATTCTGAACATAAATTTTGCAACAAATCATTAAAACAAAATGTAACTTACAAAAATAAAAATACAAATTATAAAATATTTATCTATTGTTTTATACATTGTTTTTTGACTATCAATTCTGTCCTGTCTATTAAATTTCCTTCCTTATATTTGAACAAAATAAAATTTTAATATTTATCATTTATGGTTATCAATGGACATGGTTCTGTCCATGACTATTGGTTTTCCTTCCTTATATTTGCAAAATTTTCTATGATGTGTTGCAAAATTTATGATGTTCAGTGTATATATTATATATATATATATAATTTTCTAACTCTCTAGTTTTATATAATATGAATTTGTAGCCGAAACCAGAAAGACACATGTACCTATTTATATCCCTTATCTAAACTATTTTCATAATTTCAAAATATAAGTAATTAACATACACCCAAGTTTACATACCTTAATATAGATTAGAAGTCTTATTGCTTTTTACATATATATTTGTCTAAGTTAACCACATATTTATAATTATTCATATATATTACTTTTTTTAATCAGTTTAGTTGAATCTGAACAGAAATAAAAGAATATTTGATACATCATTCTTTTATAATATTTTGTGTTATTTATGTTGTTGTCTTGTTGTTCAGGTTATTTCGGAATTAGTCTTGTTAAATCACAAGATGTATTTTCGTCTACACAAAATATTTCTGATATTCCTTATTTTCATGGATCTTGGGAATGGTCGATTAACATAAACTACTCAAATAATGAAAATGTAAGTTTTTTAATCATTTGACAAAGAAAATTCATTTTGAATTTAATAAAACATACTGCTTCCATGTTATAGGCATCTGAAACATTTCAAAAAATGTTCCAACCTTCTATTGTGGATTTCTCAGTTGAAGAAAAGAATTCATCCAATCAAATTCTAAAACTTCATTTGAAAGATGAAATGTTCATGTCAATTGAAATTAATAAACGACCCGATCCTGTTATATTTTATTTTGGGATTATCACTTTCAACTATACACTCAATTCGGTTCTCTTTCCAAATTATACATATTTGGGTAATTTTCAATTTTTTAAGCGTCTGCTATATTTAAAGTTAAGCGAAATTTGTTTAAATTTGTTTAAATTAATTTTACTCGATATTTCAGAACGCACAGAATCAGCAGTTTCTCTAAAGAAAGCAAAATTTGAAACTCCAATTACCTCTATTTACAAGTGTAAATCAGAAATTCCCATTCCTCTAAAGGATAATGTGGTTTTAAAATTTAGGAATATGAATATGCAAGCTTACGATGCAAAGGAAGACTTTTCATCAAGAATAGGTTTGTTACGAAACCATTTAATATATTTTAAAGTTATAATTAGACACATTATTTTATTTTGTCATAATAATTAAAATACTATTATACTATGCATGACTAAAAGTTATAAGGTAGAAATAACACTCATCAATAAGCTCCCAATAATAAATCACACTGATATTGGCTTATTAACCAGTACCATACATTTGTTGTTCACTTTGTTACATAATGTATCATTTATAATGTGCAGTTTTATGGACATATTTATTACTTTTCCCTTGAAGAATTACATAATTTTAGTTTACTTATGTACTAATGTATAAAAGACATGTTACAAAATTTAAACTTTATGTAATACTTAGTCATTTTCTTATTTATAAGGAGCCATAACAATAATATGATATTTAAGTACAAAAAGAACATAAATTATATGAATTATAGTTCAGATATTTTTCAATTACAATTTTTAATCTTTTTTTTTCCTTACCATCGTCATAGTGGAAGAATGCCCCCGAGATACGCCTTATAACGCACTGATCCCCATAGCAACTGGCAGCACATTTGGAGGTCTGGTGCTCATCGCTATAATCACCATTATCTTATTTAAGTGTTTAGGAAAGAAAGATTGAAGAACACATCGAGTATATCTATTACATACTAGTACATAATATATACTTAGTAAATATTCACAATGATCGTGGATAATGTTTTTCATTACATTGCATAACATACCTACCAATTGTTTCACTTGATTCAAACATTTAATCGTTTATATTTGTATATTATATTTTTATTGTGTTTTGTCATTTATTATACATGTACGTTGTAATTGCCATTTATATGTTTTTATATAATAAATCCACTAATGATAATTAATCTACTGCAATATTTTTTTATAATCTTAAATTATGGTTGTTTTTTTCAAAGATAGATATTACTTCATATAAAAATTATATGTAAGTTTCTTTTGCCATTATTTTTATTATGTTATGTTATTTATGAAATGAATTATATCTTATAAAATTGTGGTGTTCAAATGTAAAGTATTTTCATCTAAATTATTTATTGATTTCTGCTTGATTTTTTTCAAGCTAATGATTGTATCCATATGTGCAAATATATAATTATTTTTGGTTACCAATTATTTATATTTGCTTAATTTTACATACTGAAATATTTTCAATTTATACATTATACATATACCTTTTATCGCTAGGATATTTCTGTATTTTTATTAATTTCTTTGCATCATATAAGTATATACTTATATTCGTATAAAATTTACTTAATTTAGAATAGTAATAATTTAAAGCTTACGTTTGAAAATATGACATATAATATACACCTATGATATAATATATTTTTAAATATAACATATATCTTTTATGATACTTTACCAGTCAAATTATATATTTTGTGAAATACTTTTAACACTGGTTTATATTATTAAAAGTATATAATTTGATTTCTCCAGATACAAACATTATATTAATTAGTTAGATATAACTTATTAATGATTATTTAAATATTTGGAGTATATTTAAGTTGAATTTTCATTCAATATGATGAATTTTAAAAATGGATTGTTTTTCAATTGTTGTTCTACAATTTTAACGTTGTTTTTATCCTCTTACAGTCCGTTTAAGTCTAGCGCAGGAAACACCAACTTCCAAGACAGAATCACTGAAAACATCTACAAACAACTCATCGGTTGAGGAGATCAGTAGAGACCTAATAAGTATTACAGTTCATGATCCTCATGATCGATTTCGAGTGTGCATTATTGCTGAGATGAAGCTCAACATTAGTGTCACTTACACAACTACTGATACAAAAGTGAGCTTTCTGTAGAGATTTAAAATTATTTGAGAGATAACTACGCAAATGGAATTTTCATTTTTAATTCTTGGTAGTCCCTCATATATGTATGTTGCATTTAGCGAAAGAATTAAGTTTACATAATAAAGCGGATAATATAGGAACATTAAGCCATTATAAATTGGTTACAAAACTAATTAAAATCGAATTCATAATTAATTTTTTCTCATTCTGTATTGAAGTTGGATTATTTGTTTATGAATTAAGTTGGAGAGTAGTTTAGACTTAATACTTTTGTCCTAAAAAATCATAGGTTTTTATTTTATTATTTTATTATTTTTAACTTCATGCATATGCCTATATACACACACACAACATAATATGTTTTCAATATTTTAGAGATGAATTATTTTTTAATTTTAATATTGATATAAAGTACCTACTGCACATTTTACTAACAATTCTTAGTGTAAATATTATTTATTTAATAATTGACGCATTTTAAGGATATTATTCTTTTCTCGATTTTATATTGAAACATTGTTTATTAAAGTAATACATAAATTGTCATGTGATACAATTATCATGTATATATAAATATAGTTGCCGTTTTACAATTTATGAAAATATCTGAATAAAACAACAAGTAGTACACAAAGCACACACATTTAAAGCAATTTTTCAGTATAAATTAATTTTCTATTAAGCCTATTTCATTTTGAGGTAATTATTCAACTTTTCGTTTTAAACAAAACAATTCATGTGCTAGTTTTATTTGCTTCTGTAACACTTCAGGAAAGCCAGATATGGCTGGAAGTTCCGAGTAACGTAAGCTACACTGGTGTTTGCAACAACATGACACGTACTCTAGTGCTGCATCTGGTTCATGGCTGGAGTTTGAGTTGGGTGTGGACTCGACGTCTAGATGTCTTTGACTCAGCTGAACAAGGTTGGAGCTCGGTGGGTGCGCCTCCGGGTGGCCTTTCGGGAAGCTATGCGCTGGTCAATATCACATTTGCTTACTCTCTGTCCAATCAGACTGGATTCTACAATAGCAACTATACCGGTGAGACTTTTTTCTCGATTGTGCAATAGCAGGGGTGGTCTATTAAGGTTAATTGTTACAAAGAAAATCGATAATTCTTAAGCAAAGTTCTAGTAGGGGAGATTTTCAGTTTTTATTTGTTTCAAATATACGATTTATTTGCTAATATTTTTTTCTTATCAATAATACTTTATAAAAACTCTATGACTTCTCATTATGAATATCAGGCCCGCGAACTCTGAGTAGTTTGGACACGGAAAGGTTCGAGACCCGAGTTGGTGACTACTATCGGTGTGAAACACTACGTAGTTTGGACATTGGCGGGGCTTCGTTGCATCTTGCTGACCTAAAAATACAGGCTTACAGTGATGTTAATGTTACCAAGTTCACGGGATATTGTAAGTGGTCGACCATTGATTTAGATTTATTTGAGCTATTAATCATGCCATAGAGTAAGAATGACAAGAGTTGTCACTGTTAATTTTGTTGAAATGAAAGTGTCATGTTTTATGCATTATTCCACCGTTAAAAAAATAAAAAATCAATGTTGTTTTACAAGTTCTGTAATTCATATTTAAAAAGATATGCTTCATACTATTTTTGCCGTACACCTTATTATCACTAGTACGAAATTGTAATGTTTTGTTTATTTGAACAGCCATAGTACCTACACAATTTACCCTATTAAGTAAATTGTTATTTACTTATTATTTCAATTAATTTAATCAAGTCAAAGTTTCGGGCACTAAAATAGCTATATGCACTAAAAAAAGGTGCATTATAACAATAAATTCACTTGTAATGTAAGGTATATATTTTTGAGTGGTAGGTCTTATTCATTATTACTCTATGGCCTGTACCATGCCGATTTTTAATAAAACTATCGTGTATTAAATCCTGTAAACATTGATTTTTGAATTCAATAAACTACATATTCAAATAATTAAATAAATTTAAATAAAAATAATCGTAAAATTTCTACATTGTTTAAAAAAGACAACATTAATTTTATTTTTATTTTTTTAACGGTTGAATAATGCATAAAACATGACACTTTCATTTTAACAAAATTAACAGTGACAACTCAGTATTAAAACGAGATTTCCTATTGGTTTATTGATGAGCAGCATTGTTTTCTTATTTCAGTTACAATTAGCTTGACGTGGCGTATAATACTTCATCATATTTTAATATTCATGTTGGCGAAGGTTTTATTCACGTATCTATTAAAACTTTAATTACCTTTTCGGTAATCGGTATAGTTTTATGTATTTGATACATATTTTAAAATAATATGTCATGTTAGTTATAATTCAGTAATAGTTTTACTTAACACATACTTTCAATATAAACAATCCATTTATTAAGCATAATCATATATTTTTAAACATTACATGTGAATTAATGAATTGTATTATCTTCACAGAGAGTTCGTTACCTTAGTTGAGTCACAAAACTTAAAACATGAGTGTGACTATAGATGAGGTCAAGTGGATAATTTGGGCGTTGTTTAATCAAATGCATTGTTTGAATATTTACTTGTAATATGTTACAATATGTTAACATTTTTGTTATAGATAATAGGTTTTATAGAAATTATCTATATATACATGTATAAACATCATTAATCTATATTGAAGTCGTTTATAAAGTTATATTTTAATATGGTTTATTACTTTTTTATGTACTTACAAATTTCTATTTGTTAGATGTACAAAACTAATTGTTTCAACGAGTTGAAATTTAACTTTGTCCTATTTAAAAGTATTTTAAACATTAAAACATGATTTAGACCATTGGTTGTATTTTATTACCATCTAGCTACATAATACGCCATTTTGATACTTTCTTTAGTTGGTTTTCTTTAACAATTTGTATCGTATCTTCCTTCAATCGCTATTGCGGGTAAAATTCCTGCTAAGTCGAGCACTGTAGCTAAACCATTCTAAGCGAAATCATATCAGTTTAAAACGTTTGATTAGACGAAAGGAATTTTGTTATATACGCAATCTTGCTCCCTTTGATATTTATTTTAAATTTTTGTGTCGTTTATGTAATTTTTTATTATTTTATTAAGCAGAATAAGAATGCTTAAGTCAAATTTCAACCAAGCTAAACGAGACCTTTAATTTGTCTTATATTATGTCAATAGTCTCTATCTAATTGTTTGCAAATGTGAGTAATATGTATAACAAGTTTACATGTATGATTTTCTCCTCCTCTGAACATGTCTGACAGATGTTCGCTGTCCTGAAGACAACCAGCATGAGAGTGTCTTTCCAATGGCGATTGGCATCACTCTGGTCATCTTGCTTCTTGTTGTTCTTATTGGGTTGACAATCGGCAGACAGAAGTCAGCACAACAGAGCTCCGAATATGGAGCCGTAGAAACTCAGAGATACTAGAGAGTTAATATAATTAAGTACTTCTATTATATATATCACAACTAGTGTTTTCAATAGCATTCCTCTTTGTAGAAAACATCACATATATTTATAAATATTAAAGTAAAGGCAAAACATTACTTCTAAAGTTTTATTGTCTACAACAATTATTGTTTCGAGTTAAATGATACGCTTTTACCAGTGAAAAAATATAATTGTCTCTCTTATTACAATATAACATATATTTTATAGTGTGAACCTTTTCACCTGTAGAGGAGTAGCAATTGCAAGCGGAAACATTTCTGGAGCAATAAATCGTTATTAGAGATTATTCAAATTTTATAACACTCATCTTCTCTGGATATTTGCATTTTTGACATCTTCAATAACTGTTGATTATTTTTTAAACACTTCATTGTAATTATTGATTATTTTCATACTATTCAAACTTAAAAAGCATATCTTCTATACATAGTTTTTTTGGAATATATATTTCACTTAATACGTCGAACTTGTCTAGCCCGCATAATTGTAAATATTTATTGTTTAAAAAACATATTCGTTACTTTGATTTTTCAATCATTCAAGTTTAGATTACTAAAAACTATAACTTATAGGTATTTATCAAAAATAAAATAAATGTTGGGAAAGCCATTGGAATAGCTATTCTATACAATCTAGAAACAATTTTCTTGGTGATTAAATTGAAAAAAACTAATGTATATATATACGTATGTATGATAATTATACGAACATACATATATTAAGGATTAGATCGCTTAAAATACATTGCGGTCTAAATACTACCAACAATTTACTAAGCGTATATCTTTTAGCTACTTAAATATTTTGGTGGATTTATTTGCTTTTAAGGCGGAACATATATCCTATGAAATAAATATTCCAAAACCCTTCGAATGTTATGATCATGTAATAGGGATAAAATATGGACTTTATACACATTGTTTTTGATTAAACCTGAAAAGGATTTAAATAATTTACCTTGAAATTCATGATTTTTTGTATATACGTTATTAGATACATATATTTTGAGTTAACACCTTCTCCCACCCTCCTTAGATCTTTCATCACATTTCATGTTCTTATGTCTTCCCTATATTGTAATATATATATTGATATCATGTTTCTAATAATATCTATATCTCTAATCACTCTGCAAATGTACCACATATTCTTAGTATGTTTAGTGATTCATGAACAGGGTATTCTGCGTATAAATGCTCCAAAGCATTTTATATTAAAAAGAAGAATTCTTTTGAGGCCCTATAACCTCCTCTTTAGTTACACGTTATCATCACTTTTATACAATTTGTTTTATCTTCGTGTTATTTGAGATCAAAGCATTATTAGAATGTAATATTCCACTCTTATGATGTACAGTTTACAATATTTATCCCTATTGTATACCTATAGTATACATATAAATATTACCTACTTTTATGTTATTTAATCTTCTTTACATATTTTGCAAATGCATTTTGGTACTAATTATTATTTATTTTTATTAGTTTGATTTAATGCTGTACATTCTTTATATTAAATGAAAAAGTCTTTGTTGTTGTTACAGCAATTTGGAAAAACATAAATATTCGAAAAATACACAGTGGAGACTCTCTTCTTATTACTCCATATATAGCATTTTCTTCGCAGATTTGATATGTTTTGTGATATTTAGCGTGCATATTCTACTAATAACTTTATAGTTATTGTAACATGCTTCATTCATATCGACGAACAGTATCTAACTTTTAAACATTCTGTACGTTTTATAATTTAAAATCATTCTTACTATATACCCCAGAATAACACTGAGTTCAAGGGGTATATAATCAACCATTTTCCACTTTATAAAACCACTATATATAATATTGAATAGTTGTTATCATCTTTGTTTTTGTAAATGTTTCTTTATCTCTAGTCAGAGTCTACTATTTGCACGTGTTCACTTTATTGTTGCTTTGTACATTTATAAACAGTACAAAACTGCTGCTATTTTGTTTTATATCAACAACTATCTTTGATCACACTGTATCTCTGAGTAATGTTTAATCTATATTTATTTCCAAAATGTAACTTTAATATGTGGGATTTTTTTAATCTGTTTTTAACACAAATGTTGAAAATGTGTTGGTTTTATAATGTTCTAACATTATTTATCACATATATTTTATTACGATTACGAAGAATATTAGGAATTATTTGCACTACATTACATACATTATTTATTAAGCCATATTTTTAAAAGTAAACATAATTATTTTAATTAAATTTGTATAATATCGTCTATTGAACTTAAGCCGAAAATGACATTAAGCATGACATTTCTATAATATCAGTAAAGCAATCTCTCTTTTTCTCAACACCATAAAATAAAATATGAAACAAGGAATTTTTTCGTTTTGTATTTTAAATGGATTGTTCTATTTATTGTAATACACACATTTATTTTTTACTTAACATTGCATTTCACTACTTCAATTTTTATATTATACAGATGAGAATATTCTATATATAGACGTTATATGCTTTCCGCACATTTAACTTTTATCCCTTTTACTTTATGATTGTTATAAGCATTTATTGTGTTTATGTTTAATTTTATCTAATATATATATATTATATATAGAAAAACTCATTTTTCATGTAGAAAATACAATATTTTACATTTACTTCTAATGCATTTCTTCACAAAGTTTCTTAATGTTTCACGTTTACTTATACTTCTTTTTGCGTTTTATAATTAAAAAGTTTTGTTTCTCAGTTTTTTTGCATTTTTCCTATAGGTTAATACTGCAGATTAATAGAAGATTCTAAAATATGTATCTATAAGTTTTTATGTTTATAAAGTAGTATCATGGTGTTTTATTTATTGTGTAAGAAAAAATATAGGTGTCAATATTTCAATTAAGGGTAGTATGCAGCAAGCTGAAAAAACGGTTGGGATTATATAGTGATGAAATGTATTATTATGTATAGTGATATGTAACAAAAACGTGTATATTTTATAAGTTATATATTTTACCTTTTGTAACATGTCTTCAATTTTTCGATTTAACTAATAGCCAGTTAAATATCTAATGATATATAAAGAAGCATGTAATAAATAGAAAAAATATTTTAATGTACATATAATATTGCATGAAAAGGAGAGCGCACAAATATAACAATGTATTTCCCATTATTAACGCTCGTTTTTATTTACTACGCAAAATTTGACTCTTTTTGGGATGATTACATTCGATGCTCTTATACTTGTTTTTATGTAACTATTTAATTAGCCTTGTCCAACTTTTAGTCCGCGAAATCAGTCATTTTTTACATTTTATATAATTCTGGTTTTTGAAATTTAACCCTTATATGAATATTGTTTGAGCAGAATATTTATAATTATTAAAAGTTTTTGTTTTTTAATGATGTACAAATAAATATAAATGAATGCCCACTCCAATTTTGTATATATAACACAATTTTTGATCTTTTAACGTGTCAAAGTTACATATTATTAATTGCAAGCATGAATGTTCAACTGTAATAAACGAATTAATTTTTGCGAAATAAAATAAATTATTATGGCTATAGACAAAGATACAACCATAGAGTAATAATACCTATTATTACTCTATGGATACAACTATAATCTTTTTATTATAAATGCTATAGTTCAATGTATCAATATGCAATTGTTTTTTCTAGTTTTCAAATAATAAATTACAATACAACACGCACATTATAAGTATTTTATATATACATTTTGAGGTAATATTTAGTTTAATTATTTCTTTATAATAAATTTTTGAGATATACATATATTAGAAAATTAGAATTACTCAATGAAGAACATTATTTTTTATATGCATTAGGGTTAATATTATATATGCACTCATGTTATATTTTATTATAATATATATGTTGTTATAAATATAAGACTCATGTACAAAATTAATTTATTGAACCACCTACATTACACTAAGGCTTATTTTCGATTTTCTTCTATTATATTTAAATATTCATTGCTCGTAATGTAAAAAAATTATGTCATGTAATGGAATATAATCAAAATAGATTATGAATAGATTTATATAGATTGGAAAACAATTATTATTTTTTGAAATTGAATACACAATTGAAAAACGATCCATTCATATTGATATTTGTCATTCCTGGATGATCTCCCCATGGTCCGTCGTTCGATATGGTTGTATGTGACGTTTTGGATACTTCACGCTCACAATGGAAGAGGAAGTGCCTCGATGAGCTGAAAAACCAAGGTCTTCAAAATCAGTGTCGCGCCACTTCCTGTTATACCGCTCCACACTGAGAGGATTCTTGTTACCGTGATAAAACAGATATCAGAATTTGAATATCCCTGCTCTTTAAGAACAGTGACAAGTGTCACTCGAATACAGTGATTAGTGTATTGTCTTGAAAGTTTCAGCTTTGGCGATAAATTGGATATCAAGTTGGCCAGTTGCTTTCCAAGCTTCATTTTTTCGGTATACCATAATTTTGGAGCTTTGCTTGAAAGAGCAGATGGTTTTGGAAACAGATGAGGTGAATTTTCGATATGACTCATGTATAGCTCCCAATGCTTTGATAGGACATTTGTCAGGACTATTTTTGTTTACATACATACGTGTTTGTTTTAGGTCTTCGAATTCTTTTGGTTTCAGTGACGTTTTCACGTTCTTTGACAGTGTTTCGTGTGCCAATTTGAGATTTTGAAAACCAGAAGACGACATTTCCAACGATAAGCTTGATTTATTGAGGTGTGGAATGGTTTCACGTTCACGAAGGGCTAAATAGTAAATTAAATTTAAAATATTTTTATCCTATAGAACTTTAGATGATTATCGATCAAAATACAATCGAAGCTACTGCATGTCAGCAAGTTCAGTAGTAGGATACTCATCAGTTTTCTTTTGTACAGACTTTTTATATTTCGCAACCATAGTTTTGAGCATTCTATTTAGTTGTGCAAATTTAAGGTCTGAAATAATTTTTATTTCTGATCGATGAAGGTAGAAATACCTGTAATTCCTGCTCTAATGCAAATTAACGAGGCTGGGGCATAGAGCAAACCATTTTCTTGTTGCAGTTCGCTATAGAAATATCTCAAATAACTGTTTAATACCGAAATCAATTTTGTTAAAAGATTATCCGTATGTCCTTTTTCTCTGAGAAATGATATAAATTTATTAGGATATTTTGTCATTTGCTTCTCACTTGATTGAGGAACATTTTCTTTTTCAATCTTGTCTAACTCCTCAATAATTGAGGTAGAGACTTCTTCGGAATTTTGAACATCATTAAGATAGTCTAAAAAAGACGAACCGACTTGGAACACATTTCTTATAGACGACTCCTCCGTAATCCAATTTAGCTCATCATCGTTTAATCCAGATATTTCACCACCAGGTATGTTTTAAAAATTTACAAATTTAGAAGTGCAGATGTAGTCTAAATATATTAATATTTAAATACATATTACTTACCCTAAAATGTCATACATTATCACCCTAAAATTTCCACCACAAATATTTAAGCATCTATAATATTGCTATATTATAGATGCTATAAGATATTAACATTTTACTATTTTCCCATATTAAAGAATATAGCGATTTCTATGAAATTAATTTTCGTAAAAATTAATTTTTAAATGACATATTTTATATCATTTGAATTATCCATCTATGTATTTCATACAATTTAAAACATAATTCATAAAAACAATTCATAAAACATCTATAATATTGCTATATTATATTAGAATTTAGAAATTCGATACAGGGTAAGTCATAAAAAAAGGTACCAACAATATTTATATTTATTTCTTATTTAACTATATAGAATAATATCTCGCGGACAACGTAATAATAGAAAGCATAATTCAATGTATTAAAACAATTTGTCCTCGTAATATCTACAGAATATAGTTGAAAAACAATAACATGTATTAATAACAACATCTGATAATAATCCCTGTAATTAATTGTCTATCGGTAAATCGTCATGGTGTAATCGGTTGCCATTTTTTTGCAAAATAGGTATCCGAGCCAGGTCGCAATTAGCCACGTGTCCGGTCAGGTATATCTTTTCTATTAATCTTTTAACCATGCCAGTCAACATTTTAATGTTTCAATTTTGAATGTCGTGTCGATTTGATTTGTTAATAATTTTCTGAAATAATAATAATTTCTTTTAATATTGTGGATAGAGTTTATAGATATTCACACATGTGCATTTTACAAATTCTTTTGAAGCTGCAGATAATTCCGCTATACTGTACAGCAGTATAATATATGTAATGTACAGCCATAGAAAAAAACCTGCAGATAATCAATAGACAAAAATTATCTCAGAAAACATCGATAAACAGCATATGTACAGCCATAAAAATAAAAAAGCATTTTGGTACCTGTTTTATGGCTCACTCTGTAAACAATCATATATATCAATTACGTTGTGGATTATATACTATAGGATAAAGTAATTAAACTTGAATATTCCTCCGGCTTCGCCGAAGTAATGGTATTACTTTTAATATTCAGCATTTAATTACATTAGCCTATACTGAAATACCATAAGATTGTAAATTTACTATAATTATCAGCGTAAAGCCAATTTGATTGATTTGATTGATTGATTGTCACTGAAATACATGAAACTTTTTCGTAATATCGAATATGGTAAAACTCATATGTAAACTCTCATGTAAACTCATATTATATAGTAACATGAAACGTTGTTATCGTTAAGCTTATAATATACAGATAGAAAATTGAGATAAGTGTGGAATGCAAAAACCATACTAACTCGATGAGCTCTATAAAATCTCGAGTAGCATCTCTAACTTAAAATTAATTATATTAAATAAGAAACAATACTATGAAAATTCATTATAAATGATGGAACTGAGGTTGTAAACCCCCTATTATTGTTGTTTTAAGAAGATTTCTATTATTTTTAATAATTTAAAAATCCTTTTGAGTAGCTTCTCGAGTTAGGATCCTTTTTGCATTCAACCCTATAGTACGGATGTTATACTTCAAAAATTATCACAATTTGACCACAAAAGGTTTATTATACTCAATGATTCGCTACTAACCTTTGATTGCAAAATATGTAATTCTTGTATTACACAACCAGTCACAAAATGAGATATTAACATTTTACTATTTTCCCATATTAAAGAATATAGCGATTTCTTAGGTCAAATCAACATAGGTCTTTAGGTCAAATCAACAAAATACAATCTTCGTAGAACGTCGTACAACATAAGACCGGCAACCTCAGCAGACGAAAAAAAC
>JAYRBW010126613.1:0-16481 GCA_036023295.1 Invenusta paracnida | reverse complement strand
GGGAGTAGGTAGTAGAAATGAAAAGCGTAGGATAAAATGGAGAAATTAAAGAAGTGAAAGTGATAAAAGAGAAAAATGAGCTGAAGGTTCATTTGTTCATAAGAAATAGTTCGCAAGAGCACAGAAGGTATTTCGATAGTGAAACAAACATATTTGTCTAGATCTGTACTGACAGTCCAAGAAATTGCATTATTTACAACTAATATTCCTCACACAGTGCCCCGGGCCGTCAAGCTGGTTTCTGTGACTCTCATATCATCTCATCTCTCTCTCTCTCTCTCTCGTTTCTTTCCTTCGATGACGATACTGTGCCTTGCCGACGAGCGGTGTAATACATGGATGGAGCAAGAAGCTGCGAGACACAAGTTAGCCATCTCAAGAGGGGAGAAAACTTGAATTATTTAGTGCTCCTTTCAGCTATATGTATATGAGACAAGCAGCTAGGCAGACATATCTGCTTCTTGCCTTGCTTCTACAATTGTATGTATGTGTGTGAGAGAATTTACACTCTCATGCCGCCCGAAGAATGTGGAACGAGAGAAGAGGAGAAAAGGGAGAGAGGGAGAGAGAGAGAAAGAATGAATCCGGACTGTTGCCTGGTGATGAAGCTTTCGCTCGATGTGACCGTGAATACAACACAACATACGCACTAGTTTTTACCGTAGGTACACCTCTTACTACGCTCTCTGCCGACGAGACAACATAGCTACGAATTCACGCCCTCCATCGGCCTGGCATGGCATCCATGGATGAAATGGAGCTAAAAGAGGAAAGGAGCGGAGAAGAGACGAGAAGGGGCAAACACACCACCACCAGAATTACGGCACAAGTCAGTCAGCCAGCCAAGAAGCAGCAGCGTGTGTTTGTGTGTTGTAAACTTACTCTATTTTCTATTTTGGAAGTTGTGAGGGGTTTTCAAAATGACGACAGAAACATTTTTGAATCAGGCGAAAAAGGAGAGAAGTGGAAAGGGGAAGAGGGACAGATAGCCTCCTAGCAGTCGGCACTGCCCAAGTTTATGGGAAAGAAGTCACTGTACGTTGAAGATTACGCCCCCACCCCCCCCCCTGGCATGCCCAATATTCGCTTGAATGCCCGGCTGCTTACTTGGTTGGTTGGTATATACATGCGCCGGCCTCCCCTTCCCATAATATATAATTTCGCCCGCGATTCTGATATCGATTAATCTCTACACGACACAAGTCGAAGAACAGACAGCCAGTCAGCCAAAGTCTACACTTTTCCTGCTATAGCTAACTGTAATATAGTCTGTCGGCGAGGCGAGGCGAACGAGGAGAGGGGAGGGGAAAGACTAGATTGTCTTCCAGTTTAATAAAACACCCACCAACCACCACCACCACCACCAGAAGGAATACGTCCACATACACAACCTTTTCCCGATAAAAGTTCCTTCCCTGGATCACCTACACACAAATACACATTCAACCTTACTTTTGCGTAGAAAACTACAATGAAGAGAAGGGAGGTGAGGCAAGCTTCTAAGTTGTTGCTCGTTTGCGTTGGTGTGGCTTCATTCGATTTTCTCAAAATATACCGAAAAAGTAGAGAAAAGGAGCACCCCTACCTTACTACATTGTTCATTTTCTTTTGGACGTTGTGTTATTCTGCTGAGTAATTATAATTGGGAGCTTGGATATATTGTACTAATTATTAATATTATTATTACAGAAAAGGACGCCCCCTCCTTCCGCGCGTTCAGTTTTTTTCTCTCCTCTTATATATCCCATTCTTCAAAGGTTTTTTTCTTTACCAACTTTAATTTACTCCCAACAAATCTAAGCGAAAGCCTACGCCAACGCGCCTGATAACCAAACCACACACCAGCAGCGGAGGGAGCTATCTCGCACAATCCGCAACCAAAGCTACCTGTAGCCTAGGCAGAAAAAAAGCTTGCTCGGATGGGGTGGCTGGGTCTTGCAAGTTTTCCTGTAAGAAATCTTACAGGAATAAAAGGGGAGGGGTCTCTATTGGAAGATTATCGCGTTGAAAAATAACCGTATTTAACCCAAAAAGTTGGCGATTTGGTGCCAATATTTCTACCTCTATAGATGTTAAAGACCGAACGGAGATAAATTGACACAGCTACCAGCGCCATTTTTTCTCTCAAAACAAACCGCAGCAGTAATTTCTTGTCTCTGAGAAGGTCGACAGTTCTCTCTAATATACAATACTATACTAAATTATAGTTCCGTTTAATTATCATAGCAGGCGGTTGGGTTGTACGAAGAGAAATCCGGTGTTTTCGCCTTTTCATTGTAACAACATTACAAGCAATTGCACCACAGGGTGTATATAATAAAGCGGGAGTAAAACAAAATTCCGACAGAGAATCGAGACTGTTTGGAAGATATATGTATGCTATGTTTTACTGCACGCAGAAGGTTCAAGACCGCTCTCAGTCGGCGAAAGCCAGGACGCGCAATGGCAACCGTGGGAAAAATTTATTAATTAGGCAATGTCGAGCTAACATCCTGGAAATCAATAATTACTTATACTATGACTACAGATATTATAGTCAAACAGTATGTATGCAGTATGTGTTATACGCGCGTTGTATAATATAGACATATGTAGTACAAAGTAAGTTACTAGACTGGCGAACAATCTCAGGTTTTAGTAATGATAATAATAGTAATATAATGTGTACAATATTTCGTGATTAAAAACTAGACAATAAATGTTGTAATAAATTCTTTACTACAATTATTATATATTGAATCCTCTATCCTATTCCCAGCCATAGTTGAATGATTGAGCAGGCAAATCTGAAATTGGTCATTCAAATTTGAACATTTTTATAGGTAATTAGACTTTGGAAATTCACATTTGTTTAATATGTGTTTATATTAATGAAGGAAATACCTACTTTTATGAATATGACATTTTCCAAACTTATAAATTCCTTGTTTTGTTAATTATGTGATTAATCCGATCGGCAAGGGTTCCATTTACATAATTTCAAAAATCTTGTATCATAATCCTCGGTTAGGAGAATTAAGTAGAAAAAAAACTTCAATAGTTTGATTGAGATTATACATTTTAAAAAGCAGAGGCTCAAAGGCGACCTCGTTTTAGTCATAATATAGCAATTGACTTCCAGCAACTCCAGAATAATTGTATACACTGAGTATGCAGTAACTCTACAATTAGGTATCTTACCATAGACCACATTATTATGTAATTTATGTGTTTGGAAATATGCAGCTATTCGTATAGAATTCATAACACTATCAAAGTCAACAATATGAACTTGACTAATTTGAACTATGTTACGTTCATTAAAATAAATAAATCCGTTTGGTGAGCGCTAATTGAGTGCTTGAGGATTGAAACACCAAAGTCGAAACTGAAGTATACAATAATACATTTCAAACACACTTTTATTGGAAATTTGTAGATTTGAATGACTTATTTCAGATTTGCCTGCACAGACCATTTAAATTTGAATAATAAAATTTGACTATATAAAATCAATTGAACAATATTCAGTTCTTTATTCTTTTAAACATTATAGCATTTGCTTCTAGCATAAAATCATATCGACATTTGAATACATATATCGGGAGTAAACAAAGCATTTCACGCCCTAGTTTATAGGCTATCAACCAGTTAAAAATGCCTTACCTACAGCCATGACTAAACGTTTAATCAATCATTAGATCAGTGGAAAGTAAGAAGGTTTCGGGAATTAAAATATGGTTTGAGGATTGGACACGCCGACCCACTGTTGTTCTAGAGCCACCACAATCATCCCTAATTCCGTTAGTCAGTGTCGACTATAACACGGTCTACAGTTGAGTTAAGCAAAAATTTGACACGGGCCAAAGTCCAAAGGAGGAATTTATTAATTATGAGTTCCACTTCCTCATCTCAAATATATACTGCTGGATTGCCTATAATATGCACATTCTTATTTGAGTAAAAGTATGTCTGCGTTTTTCATGTTTAATTTAACATTGTATCTGTGAATATTTAGAGGCGAGACAGATTGATAAAGTGGTAAGATGAGAGAAGAGGCGATGAGACAAAAGAGAAGAAAAAAATGAGGATGAAAAGAAATGGAAAAATGTAAATATAAACGATATATTAATAAGTAATTTTGTTCAGTCAGCCATAATAAAATCTATCTGATCCGAGCATCCCTACAGAAGACATTATCAAGATAGTAAAAGTATCATTTTATTGCAATTTCGGCGGTGAATCATTTTTGTCAATAGTTATCAGGATATCCTGTCTGAGGTGAAGTTACTTTTTGGCAACTTGTAGGCGACTTTTGGTGATTTTAAGAGAGTGTTTTCTTAATATATAATGCTTTTTTATAAAGTTTTCTTAACATAGTGCATAAGATAAAGCTTCTTGCCTTATGTTTCCGAGTCACAAAGGTGTTGTTCAGTAGGATTGCCAGAGATTAGATACAGTAGTACTATATTACAATAGTATAGGTATGTATATTGTAATATTGAACAATGGATCAGTTATATCCATTAATCTAGCTAACTACGCGGTAAAAATGTAATCATTTAAATTATGAAAAATAAACGTTAAAGTAAAAGAAATAAAAGAAATAAAATGCAATGCAATTACCGTTATCAGTGTTGAGGAGACTGTTGTACAGGGAGAGATTACTGTGGCCATACATCTTTCGTGGACTAGAAAATTGCAAACTGTAGAGTGGGAGGGGGGGATATACAAAAGTTAACAATATCATTAAAATTGAACGACGTGTATAATTAAATGAACTAACTTTATTAGAAGGTGCCTTAACATTTGACCATCTGATTTCTTAAACAAGAAAGTCTTTTACAAAGAAATTGAATATATTTGAAAATTCTTTCTATATAACAAACATCTTTTAAATATATTTCAAATATAACATTTCTTTCGTTTTAAAGTCCTTTGAAAAGTAGAATTAGTATATCTCTTAAAGTATTAAAATTATCGATAAATTACTATAACAAATTAATGAGCTCCATTCTAAAGCTATATATGTGTGCTCTATTTATTAGTTACATGATAGAAATATAGTTTACAATTAATAAAGGCAAACTATTAAACTGAACAGCATTTTCAATATTTAAAATTCCAATAAATATATAGAATTTTAAGGAAAGACCTTATAATTAACCCATTAACCTTATAAATCGATATTACACACTGTAAATTCTCGACTAAAATCGAATATCTAAAAATTTATTCATAAGTTGTTTATAAAATATAAAATAAGAGCAACATACAGTTAGTAAATGCTTTCAACATTTAGTCGAAAATTAAAAAAAATAATAATATTTTATAATGCATTTATTTAGATATCATCAAAAGTGATACCAATTATACAGCTCGTAATATAAGAACATGCGGCGGAAATCGGAATCATATCCCGTTATACGTGCATTTTCTATTTATCTTTATTTTTTATTATACATAATTAACTCTTTGACAAATACAGTTGTATATATTTGCATCTAATATTCTCTCCGAACATCTTATAATATTTAAGTACAGTGTTCTGCAATAATTGGCGTCTTCAACATAGTTCACCAACGATAAGTAAGCTTTACCATAACGTACTTGGTAAGAAGTATGTCAATTACAGTATAATACTTGACTTAAATTCAACTTCAAATACAGCGGATGGAAACTTTAAAAGAATCTATACCAACTTCTAACGAAATGGAATATTTATAAGAAAAAAGTGACATTAAAATCAACTTAGTATCGGTAAAAAGAAATCGAAAGTTAAAAGTTAAACACCAGTTGCTAAGTAACAAGCAGATAAACAAAGCCATCTAATTGACTATATTAGACTATTGGTTTGATAAAGATCTAAAAAGGCGATTAACAATGGAAGTAGCCTACGTAATAGTATCAAGATAATTTGTACGATCCGAAATTGAGGCTCTTTTTACAATTTAGCTACATTTCAGATATAATAGACAGGATATTTCTTTGCTTGCGATGTTCATAAATTAACCAAATTAATCTCTCTATTTATAGCTCCATAAGCTACGTGCAGAAATATTTCCGAAGATAAGCTTCTATATTGAAACAGCGGTAGAGCTGCTGTTTTGCTGAGTTATAAGGTCTCATTTCTTGACAGATTACACTACATAATATATATATATAGATCCATATACCTAAACAATACACTAAGAGCTAAAGGTCGGAATAAGAAGAAAATATTTTGTTAAAATGTTTAAATACTTCAGAGGAAAAGACGTTTATTTTGCAATTTGAGAATTTGTAATAATTAATAGTTTTATAATAAATATTTTATTGGAAGTAAAATTTTGAAAATTATATTTTCAGAAAGCTCTATAATGCTATTTATATGGAATATATATTTTATATAAATTTTATAGAATTATAGATTATACCTTCAGTAATATTTAGGTAAATATGGCAATGAAATAAAATGCAAAAATTAAAGAATAAATGTCATTACAATAAATAAAGAAAGGCATATCTTAGGAATCATTAAAATTAGAAAAATTATTAAATTATGTAACAAGGAAAAAAGTTAGAAGAGCGACATTAAATGAAATAAATGAATATATCGCATACACAAAATCAACGGTATAATACGAATATCTAGTAAGGCCATACGGTTTAAAAATAACAATAAGAACATTATTACATAACATTATATATTAAATAATAACATAAAGTAAATGAAATTCTCCAAAGATCAAATCGGCATCTCTTTTCTATATTGTGCAGGTTTACAAAATTCACCATATCTTGATTATTTTTATTGACTGAGAACTATTTATAAGAATTCGTTATACATATTGACAAATTTCCGAAGATTTATAAAATTGAAGTATTTTGGCTTATGACAATAACAATTGAAAGCTTCAAGGTCATCGGTTACTATAGTTACAGAGATATAGGCGTTTGAAATATACACTCTCAATTATACGAAAGGCTTTCATTCATTTGTCGGTTGTTGGAACTTATGAAACATACACTGTGTAGGATCCGATATTTGTAATTATACAGAATTTAATTACTGAAATAATCGAAAAGGAGTTGAAATATATCTCCAACTAATCTTTTCTCTCACAAATGCATTCGTCAATATATTTATAATATAAATTGTCTGTGTCTAGTAATTAATAACACAACAATGAGAATTCCTTATTGACAGGACAAATTATCGAACCATTTGGTGATGTACAAGTATGACGGAATATGATAAAGAAACAAAAGATAAATGGTATAGCTTGCGCCCGGTTAGGTACACTAACATGTCCCGGAAAGTTTGAGACCTCCTAGTCTGTTGGTCAGCTTCATGGTTTATTGACAACCAATTTACTATATAAAACAAATCATTTTAATAATCGTTTATATTTTAAATATCGACATAGTATATATCTGAGTTGTTCTTTTAATATAGATGCATGATAATAAACAATAAGCTGCTCTTCAATGTTTCAGTATTGTGCATCTATGTTATGTAAACATTAAAATCTTTAAAGATTGACTACTTATGATCAAATATGCATGTCTTTTGGGTATCCATATTATATCTGTATTTTGTAACTATATCGTAATAATCGCGAGATATTTTAATTATGTGTATATTTTTTCATGAGGATGTAAATTCAAACTAATTAATCCAAGATAAATATTTTAAAATATAATATTTATTTGCTTTTCAGTTATCCTGAATCTTATTCTTCTTTTCATGACATCGAACTTGTTCATTTATTAATTATGAGTCTATTAATTTATTGAAGCGTAAACAGCATAAAGAATAAATAGCTAGAATATGTATGTATAAATATATATGCAAAGCAATAAAGCTCTATTCCTGATAGGTGTATGCACAAAAACAAAGAATGAATAATCAAATCATAAACATTTACCGCAATAGACGATAGAAGGGTGGAAATCTACTACAGTTATAGTCTCTTGATCAGTGATATCTCCAAAGATCTGGACGAAGTAATTACACGAATATCCTTTTGACATGTACAAATAAATGATAATTAGATACTTCTCGAATAGATTTGTGCAAAGACCTCCGTTTATTTGTACACCACTCAAAGATACACCGTACTTCTTGAATGGCTCTCTAAATGCTGCAGGTTTAGTTGATATTTTTGAGTGTTATAATACATATATACAATGATAATTTGTAGGCAGTTAATCTAGTATATAGGTTTCAGAATCTGTTAATGTCAAGAGTAAAACTAGGCGGAAAGGTAAATTAATAAATATACGATAACTTCTTTTATCTATAGAAATTAACAATTAGAAGCAGCTAGAAGTTCTGGCGAATGTTTACTGTAATACATATAATAATGATTTTGAATTATAAAGAAATATAGAGGAAAACGTTTATTCATGCATTTATAAAGAATAAACATTTCTTTATACTGAAGAAGTTCAACTATTGAGATGATATTCAGATAATACTTCGATAACTGACACCGGAAAAGATTATAGATTTAAATACATGTTTAAATACACACAAAAATAAGAGTTTGTACAAAATTTATTTTGCGTATATGTCTAACTAAATAAAATGCGAAATTTACAGAGAAACCAAAATTAAAATTGATCGAAAAAGTAAATATAATAATGTTTAATGTTATCAACGTTTTTTTATTAATCACACTATTTTTGTCACTAGGAGCTAAGTATTTGGGAATGTCAATTACCTCTGTAAATTGAGCTAAACATGCATGTAAAAACATGTGGTCATTACAAATAAATATAATAATATTCACTAAAATTTAGCAAGATTTGAAAAAAGAAATCAATAAGTTAATCAACCTGTATTAAAGTAAAATCAAAATTCGAAACAAACATTATTTGTGACAGTCTGAGATAAGTACCTACAATTTTTTCCTCGCCTTAGCAACGTCCATAAAATATACAAAAATGATCAAGCGATTAGTCTCTAGACTGGAATATAATAATTCATCTGTAATGTATTGGTTTACCAAGTTGTTCCCGAAATTGCCTTACCTACAGCAATCAATTAATATACAAATCAATGAGATACAAGTTAAGTTATATAAAAATTACATTTAAATTTATCCCCCTGCAAACATACTTAGTCGAAACATTATCGAGATATATAGAATATATAGAATGAACATTTCAAGTGTTTCCAGCAAGTAAAAGTCTTTTATCAATAACTAACTAAATATTAAAGTGAGATTTGAAGTGAGATTTCGCCGAATATGAGTAAAGTTTGTGTTTGTGCATACGGCATACGTCATACGACAAAATAACCAATTAGAGCAAAGAGACAGCGAAAAACTCACCTTCACAAATGAAGCCAGTACCCAACAGACCCCACAACATCTCCGTACAGTGATGACAGTAGGCCGGTTTGTGGAAGGTCTTCTTCACAAAGTTGTGTCCATGACTTCCGGGGCTACTACAGACCACGGCGCCTGTGGAACAGGCCACGTTGCATTGCAACCCACACCCACCGGCGCCGTCTTCTTTGACACTCGTTGCTAAGGCTATAGCCGGAAGTGCTGGCGTCGGAGCAGCGGCGTTTGTGACGTCAACATTCGTGGCTACAATGGCAGAATCCACCGAAGAGGAGGGGACGTCGTTGCTATGGAAACGATGTTGGTCGAGGTTGGAGGCCTCTGTGCCTGCGAGATGGCGCCTTCCACCGGTCACTACGCCGGGATGGGTTCGGCCGGAAAGAGGCGGACGCCACTCAGAATGAACATTGCCTAGTAACCGCGAGAGAGAGTAGGGGAGGGAAACTTTGATTAGAAGACAGTAAAGGCCTATGCACACCGAACTCGTTATAGCGAAGAAAAATCTATACTCTCCCTGCAGAAAAACTACATATAAACAGAGGAGAAGCAAAGCAAAGAACGGGAACAGTAACAGATTGGGTTTTTATTGATTTTTGACGCGCGTAAAGTTGAGAATTTTCGTTGTCGATTTTGATGCGCTATTTTCGGTGTGATTGATACGACCAATCGGACCAAACAACATACGAGGGGAAAACAAAGGCACTAAAATGAGTTAAAAATGGAGTCGTTTGAACCTTTACATCTCTGAAAATAGTAAGTCTTTAAATACCAAATTTGGTTCACAGATAAAATATGAACAGTGCAATTAGATAATTTTAAAATTTCCTCCGAATTCTATGTAGAAGAAATTCTATGTAGCTTTCAAATGGTGGTTAAGATGAAATTGTCCTATTTTACCTAATCTGAAAAGATACTCATGTAAATACTTAGTGTATTATAAGAGAAATCTTTCCAAGTTAATATAATATACCTAACTTGCAATTTTATTGCACTGCTAAGTGAAAAAATATTTATTTGGAAAATGTTTTCCCTTCTTGTAGGTAGGCATCTCATTTGCCAGCTTACTGCATTCTAATTGGTTTAGACGTATAAAGTATAATTAACACATGTTTTGCTAGCACTTAGTTTATGAATGCTGTGTCTTTTGTTGTTGTTTTTAACGTCTTTGATAAATACAGACAACTAGTTGGACATACCAATGTATACAAATAGTTAGAAACAGCGAACAAGTACCTTGTGAAGTAGTGAATTGACCATCTTCAGTGTCACTATCCCCACCAGGCATTCCAGTTAGGTCTGGTTCCGATGCCAAGTCGCATTGCGGCTCCCAGACGAGTTCATTGGACGCCATGCCTGATTGGATGAATGAATGTACGACGAGACAAGGGGGTGACTGCAGAGATCTGATTGGTTGGTTTTATCTGTCTGTCGGTCGAAGTTGACAACACAAAATGGCTCAATTCAGGATTGATGTCTGCACGAGCATGGATCTAATCTGGTCGGAGGAACCGCCTCTGCATTTTTCTGGAATCAAAGAATCAGTTGAAAGTCTGTAAATGGAGGTTATATATTGGAAGATAAATTGATTACGGTTAAAAAAGGAAACAATCGTTTCACAGTAATGACAAAATCTTCAAAATGGAATTTGTTTCGTAAACAATTATTTAAATTAATAAACAACAAGATAAACTAAACTATACTTTCTTTATTATAGTGAAACAAAAAGTTTCATCACAAAATGGTGTAGAGAAGGAGAATAAATACTTATGCATGGCAACCTCGAATACACAAAACTAACTCTGCCTATAATTATTTTCAAAGATTTACGCGAGAAATGTTTAAAATGTTTGATGCTTTTCAGTTATTGTTGTATCATATCACATAAATTTGTGCTATAATATAACTAAAAAAGAATAGCAACCAATCCTATAACTTTCCATCGATCCATTTCTAAATGAATGATCTTAAAGCAATTCTAAATAGGTATAAATTCAATCCAATCGATCATATAATTCATCAAACCACTAACACACAATTAAGCTGAGTATTAATAGAGTCAACTTTTATTTTGTAAATGAGTAAAAAATGACACTTGTAAGTGAAATACATGCAAACAAAACTAGTAAACATTTTCAAAGTGAAGAAAATATGCTGTCTTACAGTATGGCGAAAGCATTTTGAGATGGATAATGAATAGAATGTAAGAAAGTGTGGTTATGGCCAACTTAAAACTTTTAACACTGGAGATAATATAAGTTGACTCTATAATATCCTTGTGTCACATAATATCACTTGAAAATTTGCAAGAAGAAAGCATGACGAAAAGCCTTTGTACAAAATTTGAAAAAAAATTCATGCAAAATGTGTTCTGCATGAATTATTGAAATTAGCAACAATATACAATTGTTATGTATATATTGTATCTAGCTTATGACAAATAGATTTATTCTAAACTACATTCGACTAAATATTAGATTATGAACCAATTTAGACTGTGATGATCCAATATCATGGTGTGGTGATCAGTACTGTCAGTAAAGAAAGTTCCATGTAATAGTAGAAATTAATTTTGGCAGTGACTACTATTTTGGAGTCCAACAAACTGAAGACACAGTAGATGTTGAATGTTACATTGAAATTTTAAAAGATTCTAGATAACTGGTCATGTTATCAATTAATTATGCATGACACTGCTACATCACATGTCACAAATGCAACAAATGATTTAACAAGAGCCAACAACATTGGCAAAGTTCTCACAATATTCTCTACATATGAATGAATAACTCAACTGATTTATATATTTCATCATTCATACATATGTTATAATCTAAATGTATTTTGTACAAAATTCAAAAACATTAAAAAATATATTGGATTAAAAATTGAAATTATTTAAACCCCTGAAAAAATGTCCTAATATCATAGCAGAAATATATTTTAAAAATCGAATTTTACTTAATTTATGCATGTTTAAATTTCATTAATCTAAATATAAAGTTCTTTCTTTTATTTAAAATGATTAAATATGACAATAAACTAATCTCTGCACATACTGAAAAAGTATTTATCAATAATATATTTTTATGCAAAATAATTAAGTTACATAAAACTTATTTAAACTACATTTTATAGGTATGTATCATCCTTCAGGAAATCAAATTTAAGGTGAAAGATAATGTGTATCATATATCTTTAACTGATTTTTATGTTTAAATATAAACTAAAAACTGAAAAGTATATGCCCACTTCAATAACAAAATTTATAAATAGAATTTTCAACACTTCAAATTTATAATTGTTTCAATGTCACATTTAGTTAATTAAGTAGCAAATCCCATTAAAAAATTGATAGACAGTAAAACTCAATCACTGATATTAAACTTTTGAGAAGTGGAAAACATTTTTGGAATTCTTTATTATTATTTAATTTTTATCAATTCAATATTTTAAAAACAAATAACTTCAAATATTCCTTATTCCATGAGTTTCTGGGAATCCAGATTTCCAATTTTTTTATTCATGCAGAAGGTAGCTCCTTTTAAATTTCTAAACATTCACTATGATTTCTTATAGTTTAATGTGGTTGTAAAAGACACAATTGATATGATTTGTTATTAGTGAAATCACAATAGTTCATTTTCATTTTCATTTGTCAAGTAATTGATTAATAATGTGTTGGAAACTCACACACTGTAGTAATATACACTTTATTATCATAGAACCAATAACCAATAATAAAATATAGTTTAATATAATAATGTAATAATGTAATAAATATATTGCACATTATAAGTATATATTTCAGATAGTTATATAATAGTAAGGGCCATTATCAATAACTTTAAAATGAATTAAACAAAGTACTTATTCAATAGTTTATGAAAATATCTCTGTATGAATCACGGAATAATCTTTTGTTTGAAATTAGAGTGAAATATGAATAATGTGTTCATTAAATTAATAATATATTCATTTATGGTAGTTTCTCTTCTATATAGATGTAGGACAATTTTTGTATTAAAACTTTTTTATAAGTAACTGTGGGTACTATGCTTAGGTGTACAAGTAGGGTGCAGGTACTATTCAAGGGTGGCTACTAACCATGGGCTCTATTATTAGGAGATATGTGGTATATGTATATACAGCTTTATAAATTTAGTAAAACCAACAGTAGCAGCAGAATCACCTTTTATCTACCTTATAGATATTTATCCTAACAGGGATAACCATATTATTTCAAAGTATTTAATAATTACATTTAATTTTTATGCATAAATAATGCAACATATTTCTAATACTATTATTAGAATTTATACTCATATTTTTATAAGTGGATGGGAAATATAGTTTATTTTATTAACAGACTGATATTGGTAATATTTTAACATTTATTTTTTATTAATAGCCTATTTATTTTATTCTATAAATTAAATTAAATTTAATATTATAGTTTCTTTAGCTTTCTTGAATATTTAATTATAGTTATTCTTATATCTTTTGTAATGGAGACAATTTTTTTATGTTCTATTTTTTATTATATAAGATAATGTTTTATATGGTTTTAGATGACTATATTAAAAATATTCCCTTTAGCACTTACTTTTAGTTAAATAAACATATTTAAAATATAATCCTTCTCAAAGCTGTATTGTAATGTCTCTAATATTTTAAATATCATTTAATTTGAAAAAAATGTTAATTAATAATTATATAATTATATAATTATTGACATGCTAAATTAATCTAATTGTAATTGTTTTTTTTATTTACAAACTGGTCTAACTGACAAAAAGCATATATTAATTTTTTTATTATTTTTATAAAATTGGTTTAACTGATTCTAACTATTTTGTATTAATTGCATACTATTTAAAATTAATATACTAAATGTTCTATGGGTCAATAGTTAGATAGTTTTGTAAAAAATGATTGTTAATGTTATTAGACAAATTTAACATGCTGACAACAATATGTCCTTATATACATATTATCAATACTGATTTATGTTTTATTTGTTATTCTAGTTCTAGTATTTCATATTTGAAAGCCTTTTTAAAATAGTTTTTAACTTATGTATATTTTAAATTTAATATTATTTATATAAATTTTCTGGCCATTTTGAATGAGTTTTTAAAAATACTGTTTTTATAATATATAGAATTTATAATTCAGTTTATTTTTCTATTTAGTTTTAATATGGGACTTTTTTATATTTTTTATCCTTTGTTTATTGCATTATAATTTGAGTCTCTTTTTTAGAGCATGTGATTGTGATTTAGTTGATTAAATTGGTGTTGAAAGAAAGTCTTCAATTCACTTATATCCTGATTTGTTAAACTTTTTATAATTATTAGCCATTTTTATTTATGTATTTATAAACAGTTAACCTTTTTGAAAGTATATATTAATAACTGTAATTAAAGCATAAATTATAACTGACCTGCCCCTGGATCATTGGATTGAGTGATAACAAACATTTTTTACATAAAAATCCTATTCATTCTAATATTTTATGTCAGTTTAATACTGGTATTTTTAATTGTTATAATTTAGATTCTAAAAAACGATTAAATAATAATGATATAACAAGATTACTATTATACTAATAATAAACTATAATTATATTATTAATAACTATTATATTGTATGAATATCACTTTATAGTTTATAAGTAAGTTATAAAAACTTTAATTAATTGAAATTTTATGTAAAAATATGATTGATTTGAAACAAATTATAATACATAACATTCATTCATTAAAGATTAACAAGAAAATAAATATGCATATTGTTTTTCATAAATTCTCGTGATAAACTTACGACTCAAAACTAGGTAAGCCGCCATTTTCATAATTCGCGTTGTTTATTAAAAGTTAATGCTTTTTTAATTTAATATATTTAAAGAAACTATACAAAAATATGGTGATCATTGTCGCTTAGCAAAAATTAAATGGGGAATCACAAAATGAATCCAATTTACAAATCTATTACATTTATACGTTAATATGAATATAAAAATATATTGAATTAAAAAATGTTTTTTGCAATTAATAAAAATTATGAATCTTACAATTATCTTCAACATCACTATCAGAAATTTGATATTTCGTTCAATTATTCTTGTAGCAGTATCACGAAAATTCTCATGCGACTAGTATTCACGTGACTTTCCTATTTACTCAGGAAATTTTTCAGACTTCAAGATGTTTTCATACATTTATTTTAATCATGAAGGGTCATATTTATTCAAATTATATGTATATAAAAAATTTAATAAGTTATCGCGACTAGATTATTAATGGAACTTGAAAAGAAGATTTTGACATACACACTCGTATAAGAAGAATAAAGAAAACTCACATAAACTGTTACATGAAGCTGTTACACGCATGAACAATTGGATGAAAGGTTGCTCAAAAGCGGTCATAGGCCATACCATACATACAGGTTATAAGGAGAATTTGTACAAAATATATGTAGAACATATTACTGTATATCTCCAAATAGTACCCACGGGTACAATTAGATAATCATGCTAACAATTGGTATACGTACTATTCAAAGAAGGAACTTTTCGATGGCGACTATTATTAATAACTTTAGAAAATTAAATAAACAAATTATTCAATAATTTATAATTTATTATAATGTCTGATCTGTATGAATCAAGGAATAATCTTTTCTATAAAATTACTGTAAAACATGAATAATGTTTTTATTAAATAAACTATATATTTCTTTACGGTAATTTCTCTTCAGAGATATGGATATCGGATAATTTATTTAATAAAGCTTTTTCATAACTACTGAAGGTACTTATATTCGAGGGCAGATACTATTCTTAAGCGTACCTACATGTCTAGGGTGTGGGTATACTATTCAACGGCGGTTATTCATCGAGGTCGTTTATTATTCGAATATATATGTACGATATTATGTTCTATTGTGGTTGTTTTTGCGTGTTTTCTTATTAAATTAATAAAATATTTAAATTCAATATTCATAGCATCCATGGATTGACGAACATTTTCCTGAACTTCATTTGAATTCTCAAAGTCATGTCTTCTTCTGAATACTTCATAGTTTCTAAATAAAAACCGATCCATCAAATTTGTGTCCGGAGAGTATGGAGGCTGCTTTAGCAATGACATGTGTTGGGTTTCG
>JAYRBW010126602.1:0-16482 GCA_036023295.1 Invenusta paracnida | reverse complement strand
ATCACCTCTAGGTAAGGGTAATGCTACCTGCAGGTAGGAGTAAATATTACCCTGAGGGTACATTGGATTATTAATACAGGCATAAGATGCAACAATGCAAAATTTTTTGTCAGAAATGTAATGCTCCCACTTGTGTGCCAAAGAAAACTCAAAAAGAACACTTTTTGAATACATGCTAATTGTGAGTAGTTGTTGGTATACTGCTGTATTGGACATACATGTGAGAGACTATAAATGATTGTTTTTCTCATAGGAATTCAATTTTTGTTATTTTTTGTGAGTACTTTTTGTGGGTAGTTTTATTGAAGTGCTGTAAAAAATGTTATTGTACATATGTGACATACATGGGAGTGACTATAAATAATTTGTTTTGTATGAATACAACATTTTATTTTATTTTGTGGGAACTTTTTGTGGGTAGTTTTATTGAACTGATGTAAAAAATGTTATTGTACATAATATAAATCAAATAATAAATCAAATTAAAATCAATAAAATATCAATCAATATATATATATGTATATATATTTTAAATAATATAATTATAACACATGTATATAAATAATATAGTATAATATATAAGTATGCCTGGTGTCTTATAGGACACTGCAGTAATTCTAGTGGGTAAATGTAGAAATGCCTGTGTTGGTTAGTAGATATCTGATATTGAAAAATCATTTTAATATTCTCATAGTGGACACAAATTTGGGAAAAGTCATGTAATTTCGTTTTGTTTAAGCTAATAATTACTAAACAAATAGAAATTAAATAGCAGTTGGTGTCCTATAAAACACCTCCGTAATTCTAGTGTTAAACTGTCAGTTGGCATTAAATATATTGATTGAGTTATTGTGTTTATTTTACCTTTTATATTATGCAGTTTTCACTCTTTACCACTTGTTATTATATTTTTTAATGTCACAAACTAGTTAATATTAAAAATATTGTACTGTCAAAAGACTTTTAAAACCAAATAAAAGCCAAGATACTTACATAGTAAAATTCATGAAGTATACTTTTAGTCCCAGACCTTTATATACTATGGTGTTTTTTATTATTCTATTCTACTGCATTTATATTTTCTGTATATATTTTAAAACATATGCATTTTATAACCTTTGTTGTTGTGATCTCAATCCAATGGTGGCATTCAGATTGTGAAAGAACATAAAATATCAAAATTACACAGCACAAAATCCTCCCTGATGACCTAAAATGCATAACATCATTCTTTAAAAGTGGGCCACCTACATCAACATTAAGTAGTGTTGAGATACACTAAGTAATGGAAGCAGAATTACAGTGATAATTTCTTACGGTTGAGACACCTAAAAGCTTCCACTGTAAAAACTCAGCTCTGTTGAATTTTTAAAAGAATGTTTCCTGATTCCCAAATTGTGTTTAGAATTACTTGCAGATAGACAAAAAGATGTATCTCCTCAAATTTGCTGTTCAGACGTTTGATGAGGATGAACTGAAACTCTGTTTATTAGATAAGCTATACAGCATTTCTCTTGATGAGACCAATGGTCAAATGGATATTGTAATATGCTATGTCAGTAGCTCTGGACAAGTCAAGGTAGATCTTTTGTTGGAGTCCCTTTAACAGAATTTAATGCCATTTCAATAGTAAAGTCTGCTGTTAGAACTGTACAAAGCTGGGGACTATCCTTTTCAAACTGGATTATTGATGAAATGGAAAAGTGCAACACCATGTGCAATAATTTTAATTATTGAATTATAAATTTCATTTGTGTTATACACTTTTTTTCATTTTTTACAAAACTTTTTTTACAATTTCAGGATGATTTAGAAATAGTCAAATTTTTTCAAAATATGTTCAAAATATACTCGAATTTTTTATTCGATTTAGTCTGACTACCCTGATGTACTGATAATATATTTTACAGAATATACAATGATAATAAATAAATAAAACAACATCTCTCAAATTTAAAACAGAAGATATTTATATAATAAAACTTTAGGTATGGTATGCATGACTTATTTCTCAGACGAATGTAAATACATCTTAACTTGAATATATGTACCTTATATTACCTCGAAAGTCTATAAAAGGCACACAAATTGTGCATATTACTCCATAGCAGATTGAATTCTATGACAAAATGAAAGCAGCCATGGAGGCAATTAGGCACGCCACTAGGATTTTCCAAGGGAAGCTCGTTTTAATGCAAAAGGGTACCGTTTTTGTATCTGAAAAAAAAATCAAGTTCATATATATGTGTATATAATGTGAAAACTGTATAATTTGGTTATTATTACTTATGAAGGGGCGCCATTGCCTCTTCCAAAGCGGGTTGTTCGACCCTCCCTGGTGGCACACATGGCAATGCATAACAAAATGAGTGTCACTATTTTTATACATGATTACACAATATAGCTTTATCAATGCTTGCATAAACCAGTAATTTAAAATACATTCTAAAAATAATCCAAACAACATGATACACTGATCAAGATTGATTGTAAAGAAAATCACTAATGATAATAGTTAAATATTGTATTTTATCAATAGTATATATTGTTTATTGCGGTAAAATTATAAAAAACATACATTTGTGGTTAGTTATTCCATTAAAAAATCTTTTATGTATTTCAATGGCATTTTTGTTATCTTTTTATTAGGATAATGAGTGGTAGACGTGTACAAGTGGTGTCTGGATTGACTCAACAAAAAGAGGATGAACAGCATACCAATTCTCAATCAAATTTGTTTACACCTACAAATCAATTTCCACAAACAAGTGCTCAATCTACTCCAAACGAGAAAAATAGAAACGCAACACCCTCAAACAATAAGCATGAGCTTCTTTCTGGCCTACAAACTCTTCTTAAACAATACCAGGATCTTCTTAGTGTTCAAAAGAATATGGTGACCACCAAAAAGGGGGCTCCTAACTTACCTGAACAACCTCCACATGTTGATGCAGCATTAGTTAGTGTACCCAAGTCTGACAAAATAAATAGTATACAAAAAAAAACAGTTATGGACGAGTGCAGTAATGCTGACCGAGATTTTTGTACTGTAACTGAGCAACATAAATCAGTTTCTCCAATAGTTGAAGCAATGCCACCGAATCCATTTGCGCGAAGAAATTGCACTTTACCTCAAGGTAATGTATGTTTGTTGAATATATCTTCCCTTAATTATTACTAGTGCTTACTTACGATTTATAGTTATATTTCAAAATATGTGTTTCTGTAAGAAAACTAATACTTTCATCCAATTAACAAATGATGTTTAGCCTGAAGCACATTGTCTCCCTGTATGATTCAGATAACCCCAGTAAACATTAAATAATCGTCGATAGGCATATTTATATACATGCTTATTTTATTATTATAGTACACTCAATTTTGAGATATGGTGTTTAGGTGTAATCTACTTCGTCTTATTCCATATAGGCTTATTTCTATATATTTCATTTTGTCTTCCATTTTAAGTATAATATTTTACAAAAAGTCCGTATATATATTGGTATATTTAATTATTGGCACGTACAGTGTAACTCTGTATTAGTCATTTACAATGTCCAGCAACCCAATATTTCATATTATGAAGGTAGATCTGCAGTTACTTCTCACGTATCATAAATTAACTTAGTCACCTACAACATCATGCACTACTGCAAAAAGTATGAGTAATATATAATTTATTACGAATAAATAATTACATAAATAATTCTTCTAAACCAATTGTATAAATATAATTACTGTGCACAGCTATTGATCAGCTAGGCGTAGTGGTGTGCGCCTGGTGTGAAGTTAGTTATAAGACCAAATACAACAACTGCACAAGACGATGTGGCACAATATTATATTTTCATTCTGATTCCATCATCGGATTAACTGAGAACAATGGTAAGACGAAATGCTACGTACCCGGCGTTTATATCAGGTTGTTATTAGACTTTATAGTTTTACTATTTATGATAACTATTTAACAAAAGACTGCACCTACCATGTTAACTATTTTTCTTAAATTTATCTAATTAATGTAACATTTTTGAGTAAATACAGAAAAATATAATGATATGAAATAGTACTTTTAAATATATGAAATGTATGCCTAGAAGTTCATTCGTTTTTTTCTAGTTGATATAAACTAATTGAAAAATATCTATATTGTTATATATTCGATAACTGTTAGTATCTTCTGATATAAAATTTATAAAATTTGCATAAAAAAGCATACAGTTATTTTTATTACATTTCATATTATAAAATTATTATCGAATTATGGCACGTATTGTTCTTAATTATTTATTTCCTTTATCTAAGGAAGAGTAATAAATATAATTTATTGGATTGTATTATCATTTTGTCCTTCTATTTCATATTTATAAATAATTTGTATTTTACTTAGACAATTTTATGACATTATTCGAATAGAATAAGTAAATAAAACTATAATAAACATTAGTAATAAAAATGCTCATATGCAAATTTTCTTTTTAGTAAAATTTCATTTTGATAGTAAAAGAAGTATGCATAATTTAGATCTAAGTTTTCAATGTGCAAATTTAACGTATTTTAAAATGTAAAAACGCGTTTTAAATACATTTGATTTGTTATGTTTAAAATAATTTTATTCATATTTTTACTTATGTTAAGAATATCGTATCCTTTGTTTGATATTATTTAATATTACTATATATCCCCTTACTTAAATATTTATAAAACCATGTGATTAGACGATTTTGTGTCTTAAGCATTTTTTGGTAAAAATAGTAACACATAAAAGTAGTGTATCGATTAAATTCCAACAGCATTGTCATTTTTGTTTTTGTACATTTATAATAATATCATATGAAATTCTGAGCAATTTGTTTTAATAAATTGAAAGTAGTATATATTGTAGTGAAAAAAATTAAAAACGCATTGAAATAATTCTTAACGTTATTATATTTATAACAAGAGAAAAATTTGTTATATTAAGTAATATTTATTATAATACTAACTTTATATGTAAATAATATGTCCGTTTTCCTAAATCACAGCTACGAAGCCCTGCATGCAGTCTGCTCCTAAAGTTGGAGACGCTAACTTGGAGGTGGAGGATGATGATAGTGAAGTGGTAGAGACTTCTACTTCCTGTCTGGGTGTGGGCGCTTTACTCGGAAACCTACTCACTGGACAAGGGTCATACACGGCAACTGGTGTAAACACCAACTCCCTCTACATTCCTACCAAAGAGCCCTCGGAGCTCGTACTAAAGCCGTATAAGCGGATCACACAGGCTCCTGAACTGCCCAAACCGAATAAGATTGCCAAACGAGAGGAAACTAGCACTATTTTAATTGACAAAATTTGTAAGTGTCGATAGTACAAGTTTTTGTAGACATATAAATCATTAATAAAAAAATATAGTTTTAGATTCTGTATCACTGATTTTGATGTTTTATGACAATTTAAAAAATAAATGAATGTGTCATTGAACTGAGAGCTAATGGATTATTATTATTTAAATCACACTATTAAGGATCGTCGTTGGTACAATAAATTAATGACATTTTTAATAGATACTCTATTATCATAATCTTTAAAAAACTTATTATCATTAATGTAATTGATATAATTTTTCTTTGTTTCAAATTTATAGTATTATTTATTTTGGATGTGTTTTTTTGTAAATCTTTTTAAAAATCTTTTTAATTACATGTATGAGTATATGTACATAATTTTCTGTAGTAATAATTTTATAAATACTAGTATAGCATTTCTAGTGTATATTTCTTAATTTTATTTTTTCTTAGTTGAAAAATATCCCGACTGCCCAGAAAATTTCATGGAACTCTTGCAAAATTACTTTTGTCCGATGTGTCAGGCTGAAATTAACTCTTTTAATTCATGTCTAGCGCATTTTAATGGAAAAAAGCACCAGTCTCGACTTCGGTTTTACGGAATGGAAGATGGCACTTTCAATGTTACAGAAACTGAAGCCGAGATACTTGGTGTTGACAAGTCTTCAACTGCTGTACGTAAAGGCCTTAATGAAAAATTGTAACTATATAACCTGGATGGAGTAGTTTATTTTGTAGAGCCTAAATTTCCTACTTGTTTTGTAGGCACTTTTATATATACTTGTTGTATACTTGTATTTATGGCTTATAATTTTAGAAATCCTGGGGATCGAGTAAACACTGCACACCAACTAGATGCTTATTATGCTCCTTGAATTTTGCATCTGAAGATGCCGCTGCACATCATTACGAAGGTTCTTTTCACAAAGTCAAAGTTGAACTATCTCATGCAGAGAATAATAAAAAGTAAAATTGCATTAAGTCTGTTGCATTATACATAAAGTATATTTTCATACCGTCTACATATAGTATGTTATTAATATTTCCACATGTTATCTTAATTTGTATGCATTTATTCAGAATAATTTAAATGTTATTAATGATCGGGTAGATATATATTACTATTTGACTCAATAAAAGTGTAATATTATGATATTATATTTAAAAAATAAAATCTTTAATTATTATTTTTTAACCATACAACAAAACAAAATAAATTCTGTTGAAGCTCAGGCAATTATATAAAATAATAAACTATGTAAAAAATCATATGTATCGGAGACAATATAACGAATTTTCTAATTTTAATGTAATACTCTAAAAGTTACATAGTTAAAAACAAGGTTCAGTTTTAAAACAATACTACTCTTCGAAAAATTTTGCAACATAGTTTCTTCTTTTCTAAGTTTTAGCGACGTTTAAAAAAAGAGCATAATATTACATATTACCGCAGCTATTCAATATCTTAGAAACTGTCTCGTTGTATCAAAGACGTTTAAATATACTACCAGTAGTATATTTAAACGTCTGCGTTGTATAGACACGAAATTTAAAAGCATTTTAACTAGGATATTATTTATAATTGTTTAACTTCATTCAATTAATTTGATATATTTGTCAATTTAATTTAGATATTTCTATTAATTAAGACAGTAACGTATTATTATGGCAGGAATATACTTAAAAATTTTATTAATAATTAAAAACGTAATTAGCTCAAGTCCAATCTTATTAAATAAAGAGTTAACACATTTAACGGATATTTCATTTTTATGGATTCAGCTAACACTTTTTGCCATTTTTGGCATATATTAATATCACATTTTTTGCTGAATACATTATAAATGAATGGACTATTTAATGTACGGTTTGATTATATATAATTGTAAAGGTAGGTCCAGTCACACAATGTTATTTTTAAATAGGAAACAGTGGTTGCTATGCAAAATATAGGCCACTAGCAACGGTTGCTAGGTAAAAATATAATTTCCTCATCTCCGGGACATTTCCAATATATGTTCAAAATTTCATAAACAAATCGCTCAAAGTTTAGAGGGTGTTATTGGGTCTGAATAATTACGAAAAAAAATCGTTTTTTGCACCTAAATATCTCCAATTCTATAATAGATTGTTATGAAGATGAAAATTGGCAAGCTGATTTATTTTCAGCGGCGCTAGACGATAAAAGTTGAATCATTTCAAAATATATATTAGTTTTAAATGGTAGGTAGCTGTTTAAAAAATGGCCTTGTGATATTCTAATATACCTTACTGTACGTAGGTTGCCCGCATGAGCTAACAACCTACTCCCGTAGGTTTAGATTATTAAACGCGTGTGTTTATGTTTTGGTTATCATTAGATTGAACATAATACATATATGTATATACATTGCAGATTCACTTGTTCGACATGCAATATCTACACGCCATCGAAGGAACTTCTTATTGCTCATTTAAATGGCCGAAAGCATAGAGATAAGGAACAGAGTCAACGTGGTGCCCGAATATCGTAATTTTGCTATATATTATTTTTGTTGAAATCTTATTATTAAACTTTTATAGGCTAATATTTCTTCGAAATTTAATATGTTAATATAAAATATTAATTAAACATTTTCAACATCGTGAAATTACTTTAGTGACTAGTAGATCACAAAACAGAGTTTACAATATTTTTATTAAGGAAATAGATGATAGTAACATTTTGAAATATGAACGCACATTGTAATATAACCTACATGTAGCTCATAAAAATAATGTTATGTTGATGCAAAAGTACAAATTCCATTGTCTCATAAGTCTCAAGTTCTTCTTAATATTTCAAAATGTATATAATAATTAGTTTACTATGCTAAGCTTTATCTACTTATATGTGTGATTTTCCGTTCGTGATTTTCCGCGCATGCATATTTTAATGTACATAATGCGTATTTTTAAATACTGGTCTACAATTATTAATAAATGAATTCTGATAAATACATATTACAATCAATGTCATTCCTGTAATTCATTCATTTATATTTAATCATGATTTGCATGAAATCATTATTTTCTTTATAAAACAGTTAACATTTATTTTGTTTAGTGTTTTTTAAATAATATACATAATGAATTGAATTCAATATTTTTAATAGGTGTTATGTTATACCCATATCTATTTAGCTGAAGTCATTAATAAGGAATATTATCAAGGATTATAATTTAATATATTAAATTGTATTTTTACAAATTTTTTCGACACTGTCCATTGTCCATGGTTTGGGATTCTATAGATTCTAATCATGTATATTATTACGTTTTATGTTCATTAACATTATATTTTACCTTCTTTTTTCATTCTTTAGACCGGGATTATACCACTGCGAACTATGTTCTATTAATACAAATAGTCAGGAACTTCTTGATATTCACCTTGTGGGAAAACGTCATGCCTTACGTCTCAAACAGGATGCGATAGACGAAAATATGATGAAAGAACTTGAACGAGAGCAAAAAATTCATCCATCCGTTAAGCCTAGCCGATCTCAAACTCTACTTACCAATCTGAGAAGGGAATTAGGTATAAGTTTTTTAAACTGATTTTACTTATCAAGTCTTATATTATGATCTAGAATAATAATGGTGAATGTTTCTTTCACTTTCGTTTGGACTGAAAATCTCTAAACAGCTTAATAGATTGTTTTGTTCCACGTGAGTAAATAAATAAATGATATAATAGTATCAAATTTATCTATATATAAATTTTTTTTATAAAATAGATATAATAACATAACATTGGGCAATGTTAAATATGAAATCCTTGGTTATAATAATAAATCATCACAATATATAGAATTTCACTGTATACAACATGTAGTGTCGTTTATTAGCTTAGAAAACTCTTATGGACATATATCTATATTTGTGCCAACCACATCATATATTATATGTCGTTTCGTAATTAATATCGTTTTTTAATCTATGTTCAGCAATTGGTATAGAAATAAATACTGAAGATGTAACACAAAAAGTACTGACATTCACAGATTTTTATCAACTGCATGGCCAGCTGATTATCCTTGGCTTCTCTTCTCCGCATTCAGCAACTTGTGAGAGAATTCGAAGAGGGCATGCGGGCTAGCTTTTCGCAGTGAGCAATTGGGCAAGGAAGACCTAGTGAACTAAGGAGAAGCATTGTAGCACGGGTTGAAGAAGCAATTGAAGATGACAACGACCTCTCGTTAAGTGATTTATGTTACTTGTTAGATTTGTCTGAGAGCATGATTTACCGCATTCTTACGGAAGATTTGGAGAAAATATGGATGCACACAAGATGGGTATACCCCACGTTTTGACTGAGGCAAACAAACAACAGAGAATAGAATGTTGTATTGACTTGTTGGCAACTTTGCAATCACGCCTAACAAAGCACAACTTGGTTACCATTGACGAAAAATGGATTTTTTGTAGAGGTAAACAACCACGCCACACTGTTTGGTCATGGATGGGTCCTGGAGGTGATAGGCGTCAAACAGCAGTCCGAACCCCCATGGAGAAGAAGTTTTTAGTGATAGTAGCGGACACTACTCGTGGTTTTCACTATTATAAGGTACTTGCACATGGAAAAACCATTGATTCAGATGATTATTTATGTTGATTTCTGGAAGAGATGTTTCAATATTTTGCAATCCAGCCTCAGCCTTTACTGAAAGAAAACATTAGTTAGTTCACGACAACGCAAGACCTCACGTATCTCGAACCACCACAACTTTTCTTTAGGGAAATAATGTCAGAACACTCGCAGCCTCCATATACTCACCTGACTGCAACTTATGTGACAGATACATGATATTCTCACGCATTGAAGCGCTTGCATTTGGCTACTATAGTATAATATTTAAATTTTTATATTAAATTACTATCAAATTCCAGTTTAATAGTATAATTTTAGAATATTCTTTCAAAGTAAATTGAAACAAGCTTATATTGTGTGCCACTAAATGAGTATGGTAGGTACTTTACTCCTCATTTATTACAAATTTCCTATTTCAGAGCGATGTTATCCGGACATTCCAACAAGTTTGGTGGACCTTATCGCTGATCTATTCTGTCCCTTCTGCTCTGCCGAGCTCGACTCGTGTTTACACGCTGTTGAGCACCACAACACCCAAGAACACCAGACCAAGATCGGGTACTACGGCTTCCTTACCGGAGAATACCAGTTGGAGTTGGACGAGGATTCTCTAGAGGCAGTGGCTGCTGGTTCCTTCATCGGTGTAACGCTGCCGAATAACCAGGACACAGTAAAACAAATGTCCAGCTCTGAGAGGCGCAGATACCTTTGTGAGTATCTGTGGCTTGTACTAATTACGCAAAGCGAATGAAAAACTAATTTCTATCAAAATTAGGCATTACATAACAATTAAAGGAAGTTTAGTGGAAAATACAGTTATATCTTTATATTAGGGATATAACTAATACTAACAATAATTGTTATAATATCGGTGATTAGTGAATATAAAAATAGCTATTTTAGTCAGAAATCAATGCTAATTATGCATAAAATTTGAAATATAGATTCGTGCTATATCGGCAGTGTTATTTTGGTAAAGGAAAAACAAGCTGAATTAGTAAGCAGAGCTATTTGTGTATTCTATCGTGTACAAACGTTATATATATAATATGTATATATATTACATTAAAGCAAAGAGAATTACTATATGACCAATCAGAGACCAGTTAATTCAGACACATCAGGCAGTATGAATATGATTGGTATATTTTATATATTAATTATCTTATATCTTATTAGAAGTAAACTGAATTTTCTTAATAAAGATTATGTTTTTGTTTACTCACACTTTTCATTACACTTTACTCAATCACTGTCTAAATGAGTTGGAAGTTTAACCTCGAAAATTTGCAGTTAATTCCATCAAATATATTGCAGCAAGCGTTTCTTTTATTATGATTACATTTAAGTAAAATATGACATGTTGGTAAGAGCATATTATGATATATTATTGTTATTTTATGTTATATATTTATACTATAATAGTATACAATAAGTATTTAAAAAATGTCAAATAAGTTTATTATTTAAGCACAACAGTTTTACCCATACTAATGCCAAGATCAATAATCCCATAAAGATGTGTTGTGCAAATGAATGAAATCAGTTTTAATAATTTGTTACTGAATTTTCACTTTACTTGTTAAGTTTCTTATCAAAATTAGTCAATATGTTGCCGCAACTTGTTAATTTTTGCAAGTCGTCGTTTATACTATATAAAAAGGAATTTATTTATGGATTGATTAGATTATTCAATACATAATAAAATGTATGAAACGTGTATTATTTAATTTTACCAAAATATCATAATTTTACTAGAAGATTAAATTGTTTTATTTTTGTTAATAATAATACTAATTTCTCTGTGATAAAATTGCCAAATCACTACACTGTTCAAATGTATATGAATAATGTGATATTTTAATTATTTTAAATTAATTAAAACTTTTTAATATTTCAAATTAAATGAATTTAGAAAACATTCGAACTGCTTGTTTTAGTGATAATTGTTCTCATTCGTTAATGCTCTATGCTTACTACTTGTTTGCATTTATTCTTTCCTGAGTAATCATATTCTTTCTTCTCTTAATAGTACAAGCCGATGTTAAGATACCAGAAAATCTGCTGGTTCTTGCAACAGACAAGTACTGCACCTTCTGCTGTCTTGCTTTAAACAATTTAAATGAAGCTAGAAATCACTACAATTCTTCGCAACATATTGAAAAGTTGGAATTTTTTGGTATACACTACACTCCTTATAATTTTGATCTTGAAAGGCTGCTTGTTGATGCCGTGAGTCTAGAAAAAGGTGGTCCTAATTTTGGATTAAATTTAGCTCAAACAATAGTACCAACTGGTTTGATAGCTAATAAAGTTTTCAATTGTCCACCAATGCCAGCCAATGTAAGTTTAATTCATATTAATATTAATATTAAAATGTATTTTGAATTTGTAGTTTAAGCAGAAATACTTTTGTATTTCTAGTTTCCATAGTATGTTTTTAGGGTTTGCCTATTTGTGCAATTATAATATTATTGCAATAAATATGTAAAATATAAATTTACAACACTTTTCTGAGATATTCCTAGCTCAACAGAGACTACTAGTTGATTTCTGAGTGTTACGCTGTAAACTATGAACTAACTCATTTCCCTTCTCATTTGTTGAAAAAGAAATGTTCAAAATATTACACAACATTTTACTGCAAACAAGATTTCAACAGTTATACTTACATTATTGTTATTTTTTCGCTTTTAGTTGATTAATTTATTACCAAAATTAGAATAAATTAAATCTATGAACACCGCTATGTGTTTCACCACTATATTTATGATCTTGGTATTCGAAATTGAAAGTTTTTAAAACATTTTAATATACCAAAACTCTAATTTTATTCATATTACATAGAAGTAGACTAATTGTATAATTAGTACTATTCTGTTTACTCGGAACATGGACTAATATTGCTTATAAGTGTTTGTATTTATTATTTTAGGACTATTTATATTAGTCCTAACTAAGTCTCGATATTAATAGATTAAAGACTTTTTTGTTGTAACATGTACATCTCAAATTACTTTGAATTTTAGAGGTATAACTGTCACACGAAAATATTAATCTTAAACTTATCTGTTAACTACATAAAATATTAAAGTATTGGGTATAAATAATTATAACAAATATTGAACCCTTTTTTTCGCTGTACTTTGCTCATTATAATATTATAATGGATTCTGAATTGTAATAATTTTATAATAATAATGTGTTTACTAAACATAGGTATATATACGTAAATATATATGTGAAAAAAATCAGAATGGGAATCGAAAAAAATTAAATGTTGCACAATAAAGTTGAAAAACACATAAACACAAAGAGTCAAAGGTAATACATCAAGAGAAAGCATTCCATTATGTGAAATTATTAAGTATTATTTAAGAGAATAGTAATGGAAGGAGAAATGAATTTTTTTGTGTTTGAATAGAGAATCTTCTACCTCTAAGAAGAGGAGCGCAAGCAAGCCAAATAGTACCGTTTTATTACTATGCAATCTTTAAAAATGGCTTTTCTGTTTTTTTACAGTTTACAATGGACAATTCTCATTGTGAAGTGTGTGATCTCAATTTCCTCATGCCATCCTTGGCTAACAGTCATTACTGTACACAAAGGCATAAGCAGAATTTAAATTTGAAACTAAATGGGTATGTATTATTAAATTTATTTAGTATATTTGGATTTTAAGTATTTTTGTCTATTTACATTCTCTATCTCTTTGTTATAATATTGTATGGTAACAAATCTATGTGATAAAAACGTTTGATATATCATGTTACTAACTTCCAAATTAGTTGTAAAAATTAAAAAAAAAATATTACTAAGCTCTATTTTTATTTCGGAAATTGTGTAGAATAATATTCCATTATAGATAGTGCGTTAATTATAGGCGCATTAGAATATTCAATTAATTTACACTATTATCGAAATATTCTTTCTAATTCTTCCAGTTAATTTATAGTATATATATAATTAAGTTTATGGTTAATTCTATGTATTCCCTCTCGTGTACACAGTAATCAATACAGTAAAATATTATTATTACTATACCATAATAGATTCGGAATGATTTTAAAAACTAAAATTTCTTATCAATTGAAGCCGAAGGGAACTAGGAGGGTACATCACTTCTATATTTGTTGTAAATCCAAAGAAATCTTGCATACTCTTTAGGAGTGTCACCTCAATCACCAACGTCCAAGCTGATACGAATTCGCAATTACACAAAATGAATAAAGTATGCGTTACATGTGCGTATGTTGCCGTGTCGCATTAGCTCCAAATTCGGATTCAACAAATATTCACCCGACGACGCCATTTACTTAACAACTAAAGTTGTTTGCAATATATTCCAAAAATTGACTACCAACAAACGCCATTTAGCTACTGGACAGTTTGTTTCTCACTAAAACTACTCAGGAACGCGTCTATGTTTCACACTACTAAAACCCTTTGCTATCAGTCAACAACAAGAATGGAATCTTCAATAACCGCATACTTTACGGCATCACTATTTTCACTTACCCTCTCTCTTTCTACTCATACATATTTATTTAAGAAGCCAAAACACGTCTATAACTGGTGTGCTTTTGAGTAATTTGATTTAATTTTATGTAACTCATACGTTTGTCATAAAATAAATAAGAAGTAAATATATCATGAACTTTACCATGTTATGTGCATTACAAGTTTTTATATCAAATATGTTTCCGATAACTATTTATATGTGTTATTGTTCAATACTAATGTTGAATTATCGTTTTATTAATAATGCTTTATTTTCTTATAGGTTCACAGGAAACAATCAGATAAGTTCTGAAAAAAGTGATCTTCGTAAGTATACATATCTTATTTGTTGCTAAAACTATTTTTTGTATTTTTTAGTTAATGTCGTTTCTTGTAAAATTATTTTTATTAGTAAATGTTTATACGTGTTTGCTACATTTATATTAATGCTGTCTGCAGAGTTTTTCGAAATTAATTAAAGTCAAAATGTATTATTATTTATGCTTTAAATCTTGCCTTCAGAACGACGTGCTGTTGAACTTACGGATAACTTTACCAATCTTCTGATAGACAACTTCTGTCCATTTTGTATGGCTCCCTGCCCAGATGTTCCTAGTGTTATTGAGCACTACAATTCTGATGATCACCAAAAAATGCTGGAATTCTATAATATGGGAATTGGTATCTATCGGGGTATCATTGATGAGCCGCTCGTATCATTTATTAGAAATGGAGGCGTGTCTTCCGAGGTCAGTCTTTATACTATAAATTTAATATTTTTCAATTATTTATTCATTAGAGAGGTATATAATGTCCATTGAGTTTAATAAAGATCCACTTTTTCACTAGTTCTAAGTGCGTTTTGTAGAGAATTTCAATTATAATTAATTACTATGCGTTAGTGTTATTTTCAAACTTTACCCACTTACATGTTTTACTTCTAATTCATTCAAAATTTAATGATATACAAGTAGAATAATCACCCAATTTTATAAAATATACAGACATTTTATAATTGCAGATTTAAAGATTTTATAATTATTTGTAGCTGATGTGAAAAAGTTAAACAATTTTCTTAATTCAGGAAAAAGATTCCTCAGAAACAGCTGGTGCAATAAAAACAACAGAAGGACCTATTTTAACTAAAGACGAAACTAAGAAGACCTGTCCCGAGTCAAATCCAAAAGAAAGCTGCAGTACCACTTCTAAATCAAAAGAAACGGAAAATGAAGGTGTGTTTCAAATAATTTTTTTATATAAAATTTAAGCAATTATTTTTTTATAGATACCTCGATATTCTCAAAAATGAAAAAAAAGTTTTTTATACATTTTTGTCCTATTGTAGCTTTGAAATGTATATTAATGTGGTCGATTTATATATACATATATATAATCTTTTCTGAGTATACAAGGAAAATATTTAAGACCTATAGATATTTGAAACATCATTCGCATAAAATTAATTTGGGTTTAATTTATTTATTTTTACCAAAATACTGAAATATATCAGCGAACTTGTGCGTTAAAAACTATATCATACGTACGTTTAACATAAAGCTTTCTCTCATTGTCCCCAATTACACGTAATACAGATGAGGACAGATTGCACTCAGTTCCCCACAACCTTCGTGATCTAATCAAGGACAAGTTCTGTCCCTTCTGTATGGCGGAGTGCTCTGATGTCTCTGCCGTGCTTGTCCACTTCAACTCAGACATCCATCAAGAGAAGCTTGACTTCTATGGCATGGGAGTTGGACACTATCCTCCACATCAGATGGACGAGTCTTTGGTTGCCTTGGTGATGACCTGTCAATCATCCTCTCAATAAGTACGTATCCTCCGCTTTAGTTGTTATAAAGCCATATGTTATAGTAAATCCATTATTATATTTTTCTAATATTATGTCTGCTCATTAACTCTTATTTAAAACACTGCGAAAGATTATTTACTTGACTAATATATAATAACAATTTTTTTATCGCCAAAAATGGCAAAAAGCTGGTTAGCTACAGACAATTTTAAAAGATATAAATTCATTCAAAC
>JAYRBW010126591.1:0-16482 GCA_036023295.1 Invenusta paracnida | reverse complement strand
CTTGATATCTTGGGTTCTATAATAGTTATGAAGTTGAAAATTGACTCACTGATACATTTTCGGCGGCGCTCTATAATCGAAGTTAAATCATTTCAAAATATAAATTAGTTTTTAAATGGTAGCGGTTTAAAAAATGTCCGTTCTTGTGGTATTCTAATGTACCTACCTTCTGTACGTAGGTTGCTCGCATGAGCTGCATAAGCTAACAACCTACTGCCGTAGGTTTAGATAAATTATAATTATTGCATTGCATTCATGCAACCATAATTTTGACCTATGTAGACCAAAAACTTGGTGTTTAAATTATAACTTTTTTATCAAAATTTATTATTTTATTTATAAAAAATAATTAGATTGTTACCTAACTAACTAATTGAATCCCTTTTAGACATTTGCTTCCTCTATTACTACTATTTTATTACTGTAAATATTGATGAAAAAATAATGTTTGAATAGAAATCAGAAAAAAACATCCAGGAAGTCATGTAAAGATTTATAACAAACTAAACATTGTATAATCATATGCAATAATATGGTAAAAATTCGATGTACAGTAGAATATTTACCGTATTTATAGTTACGTAATAAACTATAAGACTGCGATAAGTATACAATAGTGTCGGGATATATGATATTTATACATTGTTGTTCAAATACGAGACACAAAAAAGAGTTGAAATTTATTAAATATGCTCACTAAATGATAGATCAATTCAAAAACAGTGGCAAACTAAACTTAGTATAGTGAATATATTATGTTAATAATGAGGATGGCGGAAGAGATGTGAAAGATACCTACTATCGTTATGAGAAACTTGAAACTCTGACAAGATTGTATTCGTTGAAGAAATTGGTTTCATTATCTAAATAATTCCCTGAATATCTTGACGAATTGCATTAAGTTACAAAGATGGTTTAAATAGTAAAATTTAGTTGTGAATAAAATGAAATGTGTATTTAAAATAAACTTTTTAATTATATTCTTAATGATTACGACTGTTAATGTCAGTAATTGTGAATTTATAATGCATTGATTGGTGAAAATCTTGTCAAATGTCTGGTATATAGAAGGTTTTAAAAGGTATAGTATCTTTGGTTATGTATATCTTTACATAACTAGATTCTGAGATAATATACAAATGTATAATCGAATTTTAATCTATCAATTAATCGAGTAATGAATAAGAGGCAGTAAATAAAAATCTGGTTAATCATACGAAGTGTGAATTCCCCCTTTCGATGTAGATATACAACTAAGATTTGTGCATTTCTGTATATTTATATGCAGATGGGAAATTTATTTAGAGTTCCGCACATCCATATGCACATATTGTAACCTTCAAATAGATATAAACTCTCTAAAAATCTAAAAAAACAAAACAAAAATATGGGAAAAGTGTCTTAAAATGAATTTCGGGAAGTAATGCGTTTTGTTTCTATTGTTGGTAGTAGTAAAATAAATTATCTCAGTCGAAATTTATCACATTGAAAGGTACCGATGAGGTAGGGTAGTTAAGGGGTCATAAAATTATGACAAATTTGTTATAGAGCTGTGGATCACATTAGTGCATAATCTTGGTTTATTAGAATCACTATACAGGAGAATACAGGGAATTCTAGAGGAGAACATTTGAAATTTATTAATGACATAAATTGTCATTTTTGAAGAAGTCCCACTTATTTCAATGCTTTTTTAAATTTAAGTATATCCATAAAGTGTAAGTAAATGGAAATGGCACATGCCACGAATAGGAATAAAGTTAACTTAAAAAATAAAAAAATAATAATACATACCTACTATTTATATAAAAATCATAGGAAACGTGTTAAGTTGTTATGATTTATATTATTTAGTTAGTAAAGAATCAGTTGTTCATATTATTTCTTTTAAATACATCTCGACTTATACAGACATCCCTGATAAATACAGATATAATATATATAATCTATATATAAATAAAGACATGCCTATTTTAAAATAATTAAAATAAAATTATAAATATATAATCAGGAAAGCAATTTTTAGCTACGAATCATGAACGGATCAATATATTAAACATGATAATTGATAAAAACTTAAATTTACAAATGAATTTAAAACATGATTTATGTTCTTAATTGTGAATTTTATACTTTATTCTAAACTATGAAAATTGACCTATCAATAAATAGGTGATCTTTGGGACACGTTTATGGTTTTTAAATTCTATCCATATCTATCCATAGGTTAAAATGATTGTCACCGATCAAAAGTTATGAATTGTATCAAAATAAGGAGCAGAGTTGCAGGGGTTGTGAAGAGGATGGGGAGGGGGTATATGAAATATGGCGCCAATTGGTAGTTTGGGGTTTGTTTGAGCATTCTTTCTGAGATTGTAAATATAGAAAACAAATTGTTAAATATACACTACAACCGAGTTTCTTTTAATAAATTGAATCCTCGGTTTATTCGGTTATAGTTTCTACAAACGTCCAATAAAAATGACAAAAATATCACGTGTTTATTGTGATTGGATGATGGTGTACTATAGATATGGAGTTTGAGCATGATGCGAAGGAGTGAAGAAGGGAATTATCTTGTTGATTGAGTTTTATTACTGAATGCAGTCTGGTATATAGAAGACACGCTTTTATGTTGTTGGGGCCTTTTCCAGGTACTGTATATCAGAAGGCGAGTGGAGAGGAGAAGTCTACAGCGTGTTGGTTTGGACCATTGAAAATTTGAGTTATACACAACTAAAATATTCTTTCTTTGAATAATATATCCTTGTTTTAAATAAATTATCAAATTGCCTTCTAATTTTATTATTGGTGATATTATATTTACTAAATGTCACTCATCTTATTATAAAGCAACTCATCATAAATCTTACTATTGTAATTATTATGGAATTAAAAAGGAATTACATTTAATGTCTATTCCAACACATTTGTTAAATTTGCATATGTACGTTTATGAAAAGTTTTTGCAAAATTCTTAGTAAAATGTTTGATAAATTCTTTAGTAATATAATGTACTTTCCTAATTAATTAATTTTAATTTTTAGCCTTGAATGTGGGTTGATAATGTACTTTTATCACAAATTATTTTACTAGTACTAGTTTTTACGAATAAAGGTTATAAATTTGTAATATTCTGTTAATTTCTTGGTCAGTTTGTAACTGTTACATTCTTTAAAAGTTAACGCAACATATTGAATGATTTGTCTAAATTTTAGTAACTTTGTTGTGGAAAGAAAGAACTGTTCAGATCTTAGCAAGTGACCCTCTGCCGAGCCACCATACTGCCTGTTTGCTCCCCTCCACACCACGAGGTAACTCCTTCCTCTCCACCACCATTCTCTTCTCCTTCAGAAGTGGGACAACCCCCTCCGGTCTCTGTATCAATAGCTCTGGGACAAACCCCTCCGGTCTCTGTATCAATAGCTCCTCCTCTCTCTCCTCCAGTAACAACACCGCCTCCTCCATGCGCTATGGATACCATGGCCGCTGAGTGAGCCATGTTGAGCACAGACCTCTTGAGTGGGAAACTTTGTATGGAACCGTTACCCTTGGATCCACTGCCCCCACCACCGCCACCCCCACCAACGCAAGACAGAAGATTGTTCCCCATCACCGAGTTGTAAGTGATGGACTTGGAAGCGAGTGACACATCGTCATCATGAATGAGGCCCCTAGCCGACATATTTTCTTCTCCAATGTCTGCTAATTCCCGGGCTGAACATTCTGGAAAGTGGGGGATCCGTTTAACGCAGTGAAATTTTTCGTAGTCAAGTTGATACTCGCCGTTGTCTTTCTGATAGGTTATGAGCTTCTCAAAGCGGTGTCCCCAGAGGATCTCGTTGGGCAGGTAGGAGCTGCGTGCTTGAGTGGTCATCCCTGTAGACTCCACGATTCCTTCCAGAATGACGATAAACTCAAACTGTTCTCGGCGAAGATCGGCAGCTGAGAAGTCCCAAAAGGGGGACGATTCGTCGATTTTATGCTCAATAATAACGGGCCATACAAGAAAGAGGCGGTCGCGGCCCTCGTCGAATCCGAAGTTGATGTCGTACTGTTCCATTGGCAGAACCTTATCAAAAGATTGTTTAGAGGTGCAGTGTTTTAGTCGACCAGAGAGATTAGTCATAAAAAATTGTAATTATTAGTAAGCTCAAACAAAATTTATGATAAATGCAGTTACATTTTTAAACAGCATAGAAATGCTTTTATATCGTTTTTATAAGTTGAGAGTAAGGTTAATATGAATTGCATTAATAATATTTTCAATTTTTTCAAAATTTTATACCAAAATGTTTTCCGTTTTTTTTAATTTAATAATAAATAAATGTCACATTATAAATCCTACAACAAATCAATAAAGATATTATAAAAACAAATACAAATTATATACAGAATTTTCTATGAAATAAAAGAGCTTATACATAGCTTTTAAAATATTTAATTGTACGGGTATGAATTATTATAGAATTAGTAAGTCCTTCAACAATTTATTTCCGCTAAATAAAATATATTAAAATTCTTTTTAAAGCTTTTTAAATGTATTATTATATTATTATATTTATTTTATTTACTTTACTTTACTTTTCCGTATTTTCAAAAATTCTGAATTTAAACGCATTAAAAAACATAAAAACTTGTAAGTTATTTTGGAATTTAAAAAAATTATATTTTTAACTTTTTTAAGTTTTATCTTTTATAATTAATTACGTTTACATTACTAATAATAATTAATAATTACTAATAATTTTAATATATTAGATAATTACTTATATAATATATTATAATACATATATTATAAAAAAAGTGGAGAGGTAATCAATTCATTTACCAAAATAGGACAAAATAAGAATCCAGATAGTGTTTAATTTCTTTTGATTTTCAATGAAGTAAAAACTTACTATAATTACAGGATATAAAAGTTGAAGCTTATAAAACAAATATATCAATCTAAAAATGTTTTCTACTCAAATTTAACTCATAAAAGTATATTTTTAAGAAGCGACAAACATTTATAAATTTGACCAATTGTAAATAGAGGGTATTTTAAGAAAGAAAAATATATAAAAATATACCAATAGAGACATTTAGATGAACAAGAAACACAGAAGCGGTATAACAATAGTTAAATCTAACACCTGAAATACAATCTCAAACGGCAAGCAATGTGCAAATAGATATACGTAACTCGTTAATTTTTTGTCAATCTTCATACAACGATTACTCCTATATCTGCACTGTATATCTTTCATTTATGTGACGAGTGCAATGACAAAGTTTCTATCGCTACCATATTTGTTTGACTACAATAATACATCGAGAACGATACAAAATTGTTTATGAGGTGTTTGAGCGAGGAATGATTTACTAGAATGGAGAGTTGATGTCAATATGGATACATGCGGAGTTTCCAATATCTGACACATGCAAGTTAGAACAAGTCTGTCTTTCTTTTTCAGCAGTGAAATTAAGTTATTCAATTATGTCGGTTCAATGTGACCATAAAAAATTGGCTATAAATTATTTTTTACATTCGGTGGACTTCATTAGGTATAGGGAGATTAAGTACATATCACTCACTATTCGGTAAATAACAAAAAACGAATAGATTATTTTTTAATTTAAAAAATATATTCTTTAACAATAATTTTTAAACCCGTTTTAATTAAATATAAAAACATATATATTTTATATTCATTATGTATAACAAAATCTGATTTCTTTTATTTCATAATAAAATTTAATTAAAACATTACTACACAACTTTTTTTAAATCGATATTTCCCTTGTTCAAAAAACAATGTCATTTATCCTATTCTATGAAATAAGAAAATACGGAAGGAAACATAGCGTCCTAATAAAACACTCAAGTAGGCTGTTTATTGTGGATTTGAAAGGGACCCCAAAATATAACATCAGAAAAACACAACGTTTAACACAAAACACACTAAACCGGTATTGTGCTCTCATGAAAATGTTTACATTTTCAAGAAAGACTGAGTTTAAGTGAGTTCACAGTTGAGCAGCTGTTGTCGTCAAAATGAAGGCGAAGGGAGATGGGTTGAAAGATTTTAAAAGGGGATCTTAAATATCTAAACTCTGCTTCTACTTCCAGTTAGTTAATAACTCTCTTCTCATTCAAATTTGTGAAGTTTCGGTCTGCTCTCAGCTGCAAGGTATAAAGTGGCAAGAAAGATGGTGATGCTGCCAACCAATTTGTTAAAATATAGCCCTCTCAAAACTTGAACTTCAATTTGTTATGAGCAGCAATATATATTTGAATCCCATCTTGTGTCAAAGATTGCAACATGAAATGTATACCTATATGTCTAAACATATTAGTTTTGCATATATAGATAAAAAAACTATCTTCCTATGAATAGTTATTTTTTTAAACATATTAAAAATATGTAATGGGACTTTATGTTAAAGGAAAACATATGCTTTTAGTTAACAGAATTCATGTATCTTCTTTCAAGTTATTAAAAAGTAGAAATCTTTAAAAAGTCTGACTGCTAAACATGGTACTTATTGTATAATGCAAATATTTCCTAAAAGTATGACACGAGAAATGAAACGTGGTCATTATTTCTCCTGTATTCATTTCTGCCAGTCTTCAGTCCCAAAAGTATGGAATAAAGTACAGCACAGCACAACTACTCTTGCTTGTTGTGAAAAGAATGCGTCGGTGAATTAAAACAATCGATAACCAACTTTTATTCAACGGATTGAATTCCCAGTTGGAGCTTCTCCTGTGAATAAGGCTACAGTGCAATTTCCAATCTGCTAGTTTATATAGTTTATAGCTACAAAATATTTGACAGTATGCATGTGTGCTCTTGAAGACTAGCATGTAGTTTCTATTTTAAGATGTTATGTTATACTGCGCTTTTGACTATATATAGGTGCGACATATTGTAATAACTTATTACATACGAGAGGATCTTTATATGAATGAATTGACAAGTTTGTCAATTTTGAGGTAATTGTTTATCGTTAGATAGCAACAAATAAACTCTACATGTCATACATGATGAGGTATGTACACAAAGAATACCTATATCAAGAAAACTAAATCTTTAAATAGAACGCTAATCACCTTGAAACCATTTATTAACGATACGTCAATAATAACTGCGTAGCTATAATGTGACACAATCCTGTATATATGTATATATTAGTAATATTTAAAGAATAAAAAAATAATTATTATACTTGATTAAATATTGATAATTCTTAATTGTGTAACATTATACTTATCTTTGTAAGAATTAAACAGTTCTCAAAATTATTTAATTTGTTATCAATAAAATCCAAAAGAAAGCTTCGCAATTTATCGCAGACTAAATAGAGACTCCATATCGCTGTTTTAAGACTACTTCAATTATTTGTTATACCATTTTTGCATTTAATTTCTCTTAACAATAAATCTTTTCAAACATTTCTAATTAACGATGAGACAGTTTTTCTTGTGAAATAGTCCTATTATCGCAACTTTTGGAATAACTTTTTAACACCGTTTGGGTAGTGAACATACCTATTACAATAATAAACATTGAAGCAAATAAATCCTTATTTAATCTGATGTAACCTCTTATAGAGTTGGCCCGAATATCCAACGAACATAAGCTTTAATTCTAAAACATCTCAGAAGAAGATAATTTCTAATCCTGCGTCCAATTGCATTATATTCGTGTTTAAAGTAAGTCTAATCTAGAAGAATATGGTTTCTTCATATATATGAGATATGATCATTATCATAATATTCACAGAGATATATGCTGATATAAAGCTTGAGAATAAAAAATAACTAATTGTTTGGTTTAAATTTGTGACGTTCACTAGGGATACTAAGAGAATGAAAATGTTGAGTGTTATATGAACCTCATATACTATTTTGCCCTTCCGTTATAGGGAAGTATATGATACAGGAGATTTTCGTATGTTAGTATATATATATTTATTTTTTGCACAGGTACGAAAATGACACATAATCAAACGACGAAAGCCCGAGCCTTTATGTATTGAAAATTGGATTGATTTTATTTTCTAGAAAACGTTACTTATCTGAACGTTAAGATGATTATGAGATTTTATCTCCGTATTGTCAAGCTGATACTTTTAGTTTTCGTTCAACAAAAATGTTGCATATTATTTAGTTGAAAGAGTATGTACTACCTATATGAGAGGTAACATTATTATTGCAATGGAATAATAGCCTGCCTATAAGCATGTTCTCAAACCGTTTGTTCATCATGCACTAACAAACATTTCATTCCTTTTGTAATAAATACTCTACGAATATTTTTAGGCAAACAGAAGAAACGATAAAAAGATAAGAATGCTTGTGATACCTTTTAGAAAGTCGATTAATTTAAAAACTTTACAATTTAGCGGCACATGTCAGCATATATGACGATTTATAAAATCAACTGATCTATTTAATTTTTAATGTAAAGTGTGATGATAAAGTAGGAAGAAAAATTATAATATCAGAAATGAGTCAAGCCAGTATATATAGAATTAAGTAATAAAATTTAACAACATTACAAATTAAGTTTAGCTAAGACACATTATAATAAGAACATAAACAAGTACGCTTCATTTCTTAATGACAAACTGAAACCGAGACTATTAAAAAAAGTAGACTCTTACATTTTAAAGTTATTCTGTAATACACAAATATATATATTGTGTGCACGTCATATTTTGGAAACATTTAGTTACCCGTGTATGTATATTTACACGAAACTGATTTCAGTGAGATTTCTCGAGAAATAGAGATATGGAAAAGAAGGAAGGTGAGAGAAAAAATGAGACGAGACGAGTCGAATAGAATTCAGGGTTAAATCGAATTGTAACAAAGATAGCTCGAGGGCACCATCTTCTTACTTAGGTTCGCTTGGTCAGTTATTTTTAGTTATTTCGGGTATCAGAAATATGGATCAATCAAATATTGGTTCATCGTACTCTGATCACAATTAAAGGATTCTGTCTTCCAAAATGGAGTCAGATTGAATCTGTTAATGTCTCAACAAGAAATAGACCACAAATAAAATTGCGTTATCTACCCATGATATCCTACTTTTTATAAATACACACTTATGCTTATCCTCGATATACTAATTGACTTACTTTTCAAACCTTTCCCCCCCCCCACGATCCTCGATCAATTAATACGATCTGAGATTGAATAAAAAAGAATCAGGGAGATAAAATATATGTATTGAGACTCCGGAAATAAGATTTTGTATACGCTAACTGATAATCTTACCGAATAAAATTTAGTGACAAACTGTCAGTAACGTAAGCGGTGATATCAGTTTATCGAAAAAAATAGAATCAGGAAGTCAAGTCAGCCAAGTCTTCTTGACAGCGCTGTCTCTCAACATCCCCCTTCTTGGTGTAAGTAACCTCTCATCTTTGTGACTGTAGTTTCCTAGAGGTGTTTTGATGCGCCACACAAAACCCTCTCTGACCTTGAGAGTCAATGATAACAGGGAAGATAAATAAGTCAAGAAAGCGCGAGCAAGCACTTCCTTCTCCTGTCAGACGCATCGCTCGAACATCTCATAGTTGCCTCTTATTTCTTTACTCATTTTGTCGGAGCAGTGGCGTCACAGCTCTCAAGTGTATTACTAAGTCATAATACATTTTATGTATTATGTATGTTTGTTGCCTTAACCCTTCCTGAAATGAAGAAAATTACTAATATCTCATTCTTAGTAGATACGCATCCTCCGATCCATTCCATCTTACTCAATTTACCAAGCAGAGACCTATATAACCTTGAGTCCAAACTGAAGTCTGAAATTGGTACTTCAGTTCGTTCCAACTTCCCTCCTTGAGGTACCTTGTCGTGCAAGTTTGCATTATCATCGTAGCGTGCCGTGTTCAGCCCGTAATACCCCAAGTTATGTCTACACACAAACAATGCAGTGTTCTCTTTTTATTTATGTATATATAAGCAGGTATTCATCAAGGACGTAGAATTACTTGAAATAACAAGACTTACTCAATAAATATGATCTTAGTCAGTAAGTCCTCAGTACAGGAACAGTCTAATCTAATTAAATTTGGTATATTGAAAGAAACGCAAACGGAAGTGAGGCAGGAAGGTATAATATAAACCTGAACGGATATCATTGCTTGGTAACTCCTTCATTTGTGTTACCCAGTGCCTGCTCTGTTATCTATCTTAAAATATTCGTACAATCTAGAGTTTGCAGTCCATAATAACTCCTCTCTCATCCTCGTGTGCTAAAACAAATTATAACTTATCCGGAGATAGAGGACATCAGTTACAATATTATCTGAAGTCCAAGTCAACGAACACCCAGCCAAAAGCTACTCATATACTAAATTAATCTTTCCCAAACCATGTTATGATGAGCATTTTCCCTCTCTACATTTCTCTCTTGCTTCCATGCGTCTGTCTCCCCAATTCTTGCCAACATTTCCTTCCCTTCCCTTCCGTTTTCCGAGCTGGTACTATAACAGGAATGTACATTGGTCAGTAAGTCCTCTTTTCGGTAATCCGCCTGTGGGCTCGTGGATATTTCTCTGTATTCCTGTATTCAGGCACAACTTCCATCAACTTGATTATTATAGATGCATGCCTTACAAACCCCCCTTTCTTTCACTGCTAGCTTTCTCTTTTATTCTAATTCGATAATCCGGGCAGGAAAATCTCCCTTTGCATAAGCCACTCCACGCGAATTGACAATATCTTTGTTTCGCGCTCTCTCAAAATAAATAAGTCATCGTGGAGTAGAGACAACCTGTAGAGTACTATTGAACAATTTCGGGAGTTCTTGGATTTCTTTCCCAAAAAAGAGGAAGCTAGGGTTACAGTTTGGTATCATTACTGACAGTATGGAGTGAATTTTAACGCAAAAATCCGAGAATAAAATGAAAACTGAGAAAAGAGAAGGCAATCTAGACTGAAGGCGTCAACTTATGTAAACATTTGACTCAAAACACTGAATTATACCCAAAAGCCCAAATATTGGATAAATAAACGAAAAAAAGTTTCATTCAACTTTGTATATTAAAAAAGAAAAGAGCGATTTCATATATTTGGCATTCCCAATAATACTTATATTAATGTAGAGAAAAAATAAATAAAAGTGTATCAAAATGTATAATATCAATATTTTCAAAATTAAAAGTCGACGATTTAGTTATAATTCACTTACATAATAAGGTTTTAAACTATTTAGCTATCTATTAAAAATATGAAAAAATTGTAATAATATTATTTTATAAAAATATTCTCTATATAAAAGTAGATTTATAAATAAATAATTAATAATAATGAACTTTAGTATTGTAAATAAAAATATACACATATATTAAATATGTTGTCTGAGATTGCTTAAACATGGCCAACTTAGTGTTAAGAAACGCTCTAAAAATGTGTGCATAAAAATATAATGTGAAATATCCAAATAAAAAATCTTTTAATGGCTACTGTAGGATATAACTTCATTAAATATTGCAGAATAATTTCTTTGTATAGTTTCCAAAAATTAGCTTCAAACAATATGCTGTAAAGGTAAAAGATTTCAAAACTGCATTCACAAATGTTTTAACTAAACGAATTGAAACTATTTAAATATTTGTATTATAATAGGATGGAAAAATTGTGACCATTATTAACAATTTGAAGTAAGATAAAGCAAGACATATTGCAATTATATTTGTAAGTAACAAATTATTGTCAGAAAAAGGAAGATTTTGTTGGAAAATCAAGAGAACCAAAAGCTCTGCGTAACATTTTTGTATGTTCTAAAACTTCCGATGCTTATAAAACTCTTAATTATCTACCATCCTAAGATAATAATAATTTGCAAGCCCACCTGCCTTATACATCGAAGAATCAGTAACAAAAGTGATCACTTCGATATCAGCTCGATCTTTAATTATTTAATAGCTAGACGACATAAATCTTCCAACACGAGAAGCTTCAATTTGGAAATATGAATCAATCTGATGCAGAAACTAGCTCGTAAATATTCTTTACTTTGGTCCCAGGTGTTTGTTATACCAGAATTATCATCGTTTAAGATTTATTTCAAGTTTCAATCTTTATTTTACAAAAATATTATTTACAGAATCAATGAATGCATCAACAACAAAAACTGAGATTATATAAGAAATTTTCTATTTCGCATTATTCAATACATACTTGTTCGTATGTTATTTTATTCTCAAAAATGTACATATTATTAGTCTTGAGTTATTTCATATTACAGTATGTTAAATATATTAATTGTTATACTAATAACAAAATTATTTAATAAAATATACTCAAATTAATACTCTTTTGCATGTTTTAGATTTACAAAACTATTTTTGTAATGTCATTTTTTTGTGTTTTGTAATTATAGATATATGTATATCAATAGTCTTGATTAATTCTTATTATAGCTTTATTCGTTATGTTAATCAAGCAAATATTTCTGTTGTGCTTCTTATTTTGTTCTCACATATACAAATATCTATCTATCTACTTATTTATATGTAGTCTTTCTCTTATATATATTAGCTGTATAAGTGTATGAGTATGAGATACATAAGAGTGAGTACGTATGTGTTAGTACAAAATCTAGCACAAACAGAAAAGTACTTCATGATTAACATAAAGAATATAGTCTTAACAAGGATTAACCAGAATATTATACAAGTTAGGTAGGTATATGATTTTTAAAGAAAAGGAACTTTCTATAAAATCTAAATATTTAATATTATATTAAATTTTAACATTCGAACTAAAAATATGACTTATGCACATTTTCTTTATCAATATATTGAATATATTAAGTAGTTACTGAGTAGTAAACTAATTACATTATCCATTATTTTTATTACACTTGATATTTTTATTTGTGTAGAAAGCGTATTCTTTCTGTATATGCTACGTTTCACAACTATAATCACAGAATAAATTTAAAATAATAAGGTATATACATGGATGCCTTCGAAAGCCAGATACTAATACGGTTAAATAACAGAAGCAAAATACTCCTAATTGCACAACACTTTCAAAGCACCGCCTACAATTTGATGGCTCTTTGATTGAAACGAACAACAAAAATGGAGAGAAAATAAAAAATGAGAATATTTAAATTGGCCATGATACGACTATCTACAACGCATAACTGATAAATAATACAATTTAATGCACAGCTGGCAACATCAAAAGGCACGACCCATAGCACATGTAATCGAGATGGAAATCAATATGCAAATAAATGTATGCACAATTGGAAACCAAAGACCACAATTTCTTATTTAATATTCTTCACGTAGCGTAGGTACATTTTAGATACCTAAATGTTTTTCAGGTCAGGGAAATTTTAACAGCACTGGTGTCTTGAAAATTTTAAACAAGGTTTTTTCTATAACAGTTTGAGTAACCGATTGATTTGACCTTAATAGGATCCATAGTTCATTACAAAAGAACAACTCGCAATACTCACCATAAAAATGATAAACGGTTTCAGAATCTTTATAAGCACACGCTATGTATATACTGTGGCACCAATTAAGATAAAAGTGCCAACTTTATATTGCTTGTTTTGCTAGAAATAGTGTTGAATTCTTCTTTTGAATTTCTGTGTAGTTAATATTACATTTCTAATAATGGTGTTTTTCTAAAAAAGGACACATAGCGTCACTAGTTACAAACAATTAAAATTAGTGTACTTGATTACATTTATCTTAAAAATAATTAAAGAAAATCTTCATTCATTAAAATACATTTAAAAATATTTTTTTTATAAAATGAATCTTATAAAGTAAGTAAAGGTAATAAAATAAATATGCAAATTTCTGATAATATTTTTTCACGTCACTATCTATTACATTTCATCATCATAACTTAAATCACAATAAAAATTGCTTTAACTTTTTAATGACGGTATCATAATTTAAAGCAAAATATATTATTTACACAAGCAGTTTTAAGTTTAAGTATTAACAAATTCAAACTTAGTTCCAGACACTTAGTTAGTCACTCAGACTTAAAATTGGGTTTTTTAAGCTATATCTTGTTTCTCTTAAATTTCCAACATGTAAGATGATACCTGATTCTGATAATAAAAAAATATTTACTTACCATATTCAACAATAAGTACAATGATAACATTAAGCTTTAAATATTGAATAATGCATGCTGCTTATAAGCTAGTGTTAGACATTAATATCAAAATGTGACAATCAAGAAATTAATTAATAAACAAATATATACAGATTTTTATGACAAAAAATGTTACTACATAAAATAAACATTTCTTTACATAAATATTTACCTCTAAAACGAAATGCAATATTAAATAACATATTCTAGGTATAGCTCTATTGATTGACAATATACATTTTTTTGTTTTAACTTTATTTGTGTTATGTCTCATTTTTTACAAAATCACCCATATATACGCATGGACGCTCAGATTTTTCAATAGTAAAATATAAATGTACACGAGCGAACAACAATTTTTCCAGTTGTATCTATACCCCCTAAGATTTAACGTGTTAACAATTGTACTTTAATGCTGTCACATATTTTCATTTTTATTTCCTTTTGCTTATTAATATTTGCCAAATATATAACAACTTTCAATTTTTATGTTACATGTTGCGTTCTGCACCGTCTAAATCAAGCAAAATCCTCTTACAAAAATAAAAGAGGTATACATTAATTTGGAAATCTCATACTTACATACTTAAGTATGTAACCATTGTTCTAAGGTTTTCGTTTCACTATATTTATTATATACATAAATATTTTGCAGAATTCTCATAATCCCGAGCTAGCATATTTGTGCAGATTAACTGTAAACATTCTCTGCTATTAAAGATAGGGCGAAAGAGACGCTAATTCCAATCAATTTATTATGATAAATTAATTTTTAAGAAAGCGGTATGTGAAATAAAGTGAGAATAACACAAAGTACTTTCCTACTTTACCGTTCTATTAGTAGCACATTCATATAGTACAAATATTTATCCAACTTACAGCCCAAAGTAAAGAATTAATGTCTTTTAATGTCCCTAAGTATGTCACCTCTCACATAATTTCACTCATTAAAATCGATTATTCAAGAAATGCCAGCAACGTAAACTATGGTAAACATTACTTACTATTCAACTTCAAACAATGGCTTCCCTACACCTTGGAAAACTTGGCAAGTAGGCACCTCTGTCGCCGATGACAGGAATGGGAGAAAATCGAGCAATCATACCACGCACCGTGTCGTGAAAACACCCTTTTACTACTTTATACAGTTGATTCATAGAAATGTATACAAAATAGAGACTATTAGGCTACTCAACTCTGCTAAGTATTCTGTCAAAATCAAGTGATGTATGTAAGAAGTATAAATACAAATTAATAGAAAAAGATGAAATTTAAGGGAGAAAGAATGTACGTGGAAAAAAAGAAGAGATGAGAGACAATGAAAGGAGAAAATAAAAATAAGAGAAGAGCTTACCTCTCCCTCAGATGTCAAACGTTTCTTGATCATGGATCCCCGAATATGGGCCTCAATGATGTGCGACTTGCGCATGTCACCAACTCTGAAGAGAAGGGTCATGGCCCCATCGCGCTTACAGATGACGGCATTCTTGCTAAACATAAGAGTCTCTGCACGCTTCTTGGGTCGAGAAAGTTTAGCGAAGACCAAACCTGTCAACAGGGCCTGTGGTGGAGAAAAGAGGGAGACGTGATTCAATCTGCGTAAAGGTACAACTGCATTATATCAACATTGAATTATGACTAGGACATTGATTTGACCAATTTAAAAAAGGACATAATTGTTTCGTTAACCTGTACAAAAGAGAATTTAAATTGAATGGAACATAATACAATGTGATTACAAATTAATTGCATTGACAATACAAAGGATACAAAATACTGCTGCTCCAGCATTTAGAGAAATATAGGTAATATCCAAGATTCCCGCGTTAAATTATTTTCGCTTTTTTAACGTTTTTTTTAATTTTTATGTTAAATTATTTTTCGTTTTTATTTTAATAAGAAAAACATCCATAAGTGTTTATGTGTGTTATTACAAACTTATATATTAAATTATATTATATTGAATAACAAGAGTGCTTATATACGTTATTATATGTGTACGTGAATAACAAGTAAAAAGTAATCAGAAATCGTAACAGAAACATTAAATACAATAAAAACAATTCAATACATTAAAATAAATTGTAAAATAAAAACGAAAAATAATTTAACAAAAAAAACGTAAAAAAACGAAAGTAATTTAACGAGGGAATCTTGGATATTACCGAAATATATACATATGGGCATTTTTCTAAAAAGGGCTTTTTTAGCGTCACATGGGTGTTGAAATTTCCAAACAAAAATTATTATGATTACATATTGTTTTATTTTTTATAAGAAACTGTAATATACGAAAATAGTAAACTTCAGAAAGTAGTTCAAATGATAAAAAATATCAT